>JBBMJZ010224079.1:0-56951 GCA_037833815.1 Zingiber zerumbet
CTAATGACTTGGTACTTACATTCAACTTTTAGAAAGTCGAGTCAAATCTTTAGTTCGACTCAAGTTGTAAAACCCGTATTTTTGGCATAAAATTGACCCTATCCGGACCACTGACGGCTAAGCTCTATTGGGTGGTGCCTTTTCGATCAACTTTCATTCCAGCAAACAAGACAGAATTCAATTGAGAACAGTTCTAGAAGAGACTTCACAGGAAAGATCACTTTTGTATGAATATACTTTCCATTTCCAAACGCTCCAGCTCGGAATGAAAGGAACGAGCGATTAAGTAGGAGTCTCATAGGATAAAGGGAACCATAGACCAACTAAACTAATCGTAGTCACAGCTTATAACAAGCCATATAGAATTGAAAATGAAACCTAAGAACTACTTTAGGGAAAGATAAGAATAGATAGAACCCAACCAATCACGTACCATCTTTAGGGAATAGAAAGCAACCAACAAAACATCCAATGCACCCATAAAAACGTACCACCTTTAGGTAAGAAGAAGATGGGAATATAAAGAACCACAACAAGTAGGACCATCAAGAGGGAAGAAGAAAGAAGGTTGGCCCAACTATTGGTCAATTGGATATGGTTCTAAAGGCATTCAAATTAAAGAAAAGAGGGTATATGTAGGGTAAGCCCAACAATTGGTTTGCTCAATAGCTAAAATGGCTCTAAATGGACTCTCCAATCAAGTACCAGCTTAAGGAGCAAAAAAAGAAAGAGGTAGTAAATGAACCCCCTACCCTATCCTTAGAGAAAGATCTTCCGATAAATAGAAAGTATAGAAAGAAAGAAAATGCCATCCAAAAAAGCCAAGGGGGTCAAAGAAACGAGCCCTTCATAGTTAAGGAAAAAGAGAGAGGAGCCGGCCACAAATACACACTCAGATAGATTGACCCACCAAATCAATTACCTATTGAAACCATACAGGCCCTTATAGCCCATCTTAAGGGTAATACAAGCTAAACTCAAGCAAATGCCATACACAACACAGACCATCCTTAGGGAAGAAAAGCGAGACTCAATCAAATGCCATACCAAAGACATACCATCTTTAGGGGAAAGGAGTGGAGGGTCCTTCGGACAGGGAGAAGCGGCTTTTTTGAATGCACCCAAAAGAGAAATGAGCCCATAAGAACCCACATCTTAAGAGATAATACATCATATAGACTTAGAAAATGACCCCCACTGCCATCTTGAGGGGTCAAAGAAAGGAGCCCTTCATAGTTGCAGAAAAAAGCTCAACCTCTATATTTGATGTGCTTAGTCAAGCTGGCTGATAAAGCATGTTCAGTTTCATCAAGTTCCAGCAAGCCCGTGGGAGTTGCCTTTCATACGGGTGCAGGCGATCCAGTGGGAAAGCTAAGGGTTGCAATCCTGAGGCAAACCATTCATCTACTTTCTGATGGAGATAGAGAATGAAACCTTTCAGCTGCAATTATAGCCATTCACCAAATTAATATAGCCATTCGACTCTAGCTTGGGAAAGAAAGAAAGAATACAGCATATAGAAAATAGAAGGGTGAGGGATGAGAAAGAAAGGAAATATAGCAGAAAGAAGGTCCCAGTTCTAGGTTGTAAGGAAGAAGAGGAAATCAGGTGCGAGGTATTATTAGTAATAGGCATTGAGCATCATAAAGGGGTCCAGCAGCCATTAATTCACTCATAGGGAGTACTCGTCATTGAGCATCATCCACGTGTTCAATTCCCAAATCCCTACCTTGAGTGGTGAATCCGCCCTACCTTTTGTGCTCAATATATCAGCACAAAAGGTAGAAAGAGAAAAGGAAATGTAGCAGAATGAAGGTCCCAGTTATAGGGAGTACTCGTCATTGATCATCATCCAAGTGTTCAGTCACCAAATGCCATTAATTCACTCATAGGGAGTACTCGTCATTGAGCATCATCCAAGTGTTCAGTCACCAAAAGCCCTAAATGAACGAATGGGAATCCCTCAGCACCCTACCTTGAGTGGTGAATCCGCCCTACCTTTTGTGCTCAATATATCAGCACCATGCCCTTTAGAGCTCAATATATCAGCACCATGCCCTTTAGAGCTCAACATCCAGCCCTTAAGTGGACCCTCTCTCTGATAGGAAGGGAAGATAGCTAGAGTCTCCAAGTTGCTTATTTGCTGAGGTCCTCGTGTGGACGGGATCTCAATATCCTGTTTTGAGGTCCGAGTGAGATGGAATTTCTTTCCATTTGCTCGAAATGAAAAAGATCTAATCCTACTTTGTTTCACCCTTAAGGGTGGGTGCCAATATCAATTTCTGACCCGGCTTTCTTTCTTAAACCTAAGTCGCCTTTCTTATGCCCAAGAACGGTTGCCTTTCAGAAAGCCCGTTTAGAAGTTTTCTTATTACAAAGTGTGAAATGAAAGAATATGTTCGATTTTTCTGTAGTGAACCAATGAAGACTTTGGACTTCTTTTTCCTTATTATTGACGAGAACTACAAGCTTAATTCGAGGGATTTCCAATGATTTCAAGTGCGGATATTCTCAGTTTTAAGGAACTCATTCGTTCCTTATCTAACCATGGAATTGGGGATATAGCATGTGGTATGCTGTACGACCCTATTATGGAACCATTAGTGAATTCGTCTTTAGCATACCTCCTATTCATAAAGAAGAACAGTCCCCCTTTGGCGGAAAACCCTAATGGAGATCAATTACCAGATCTTAAGGCTCAAATAGACAATATGATAGAAGATCTTGAGGCTAAGATTGCAGAGAAGGATAAAGAGATTGCAGATAGAGAGAAACTGATAGAAGAGATGGCAGTCATTTCTGATTCCGATCAAATCTCTCATCCAGAGTATAGTGATGAGGCTGTGATGGCCGATCCATTCTGTTATATGGAGGCTCTGTTAGCCGATAAGTATAAAGTGTTAGCCGATCTAATCTCTAAGATGGAGGCTGAAATAATAAGACAACTTGATCCAATTGCGCTCAGGTACGCTTACATACTTACATTGACTATGCTTGAGGGAGATCAGATTGGAAGTCTGACTCCCCACACAAGTTGTCACTAATCTCTCCATAACTATCCTTTCCCTCAGGATTCAACCCTGAAGTACAGTCAAGAATCCCATAATTGGGACGTTCATCGGGATCACCAAGGTCCCAACAGGTCCATAAGAAACCATATTTATATGTCTTATAGTCCATAACATTACGTTTATAAGTGTGGGACACTATTGGCGGATTGAACAGGTCTTCTAGACTTGGATCAGACGTAGATAGTAACACACAATACCATTGCACCCACCTTAGCCACTCTTTAATCCAATCGTGATATAAAGTTTCTTCAAGGTATGAGTTTTCATCTACAAACCACAGGTCCTCCTCAGGTGGCAAGACTAATTGCTTAGGCTTGTACTTGCTAAGGACCCTCTCCACTATTATCCCCTTCAAATATGGGTTGAGGGGCAAACCCCTTCCAAAGAACCATTCTAAAGGTAGTGAAGAGTATGACAGGGACTTATCCGCTACGACACGCAGCCGCTTCCATCTCTTAGAAAGAGATTTGGTAGAGAGCATGCGAGCACGGGCTCGGAAACCCATACCAGCTAACCTCGTCAGGCAATTATTGCTGAGGCCATACTTTAAGGCTAACTGGCAGAGACCGATAAATGATGACGCTGCTATAACTGCCTTGGCAGATACCGGAGTCAGGTTAACTTGAACCCGATCTGTCCAGAACTGCTTAGCAAACTCTAAGGAGCCATTTCTCGAACTCAAACTTTTATCAACCGAGATCTGGACATCCATCAAGAATAGAAGCTCTTCATATTTTTCAGCCACCGCCACGTCGGCGATAACGATATCGTCGCCGAGAATGGCATACTGTCGAAATGGCGTCTTTTTCCACGGGTAGACTCTTAGCGCAGCAAACCACACCAAATAATGGTGTGAAAGGCTGAAGAGGGCCCAGGAGCCGTAATATCCGAGTGGCTGACCAGCAGTGAATGAAACAAATGTCGCTTTATTAACTAAAGGGCGAGCAATTTGAAAGAAATTCATCTGAAGGCAGCCCCTAACAACGCATGACGCCATGGTTTTCCCAAAGAAGAGTTGAAGAACTGTTTCTATGGTACTGCATGGCCACCGGTCAGTCGCAGATTTGAAATCTATGGACAGAATGTTGGAAGGATTATAACTTCGCAACCGGTGGATTGGACCTTCTTGATGAAAGGTACCATCAGTGGGAATGCGAGATAAGACCCGCATAGCCCAGTCATGCACCGGATAAAGCAACCGTTGCCGCACAAAGTTTCCTATGGCAAACAAACGGCGTTTACCGGCTCCCGATAGGGTGCACGTAAGGCGACCAGGGAGACAGTTCAAGGACCATAAAGATTGAAAAGTCTCTTGAAGTTTTGGATCAACATAATAATGATATTGATCTAAACTGTCCCACAATGCCCTGGTTGTATAGCTAAAGTCCAAAGGATATAAAACCCTCTTTGACCACATCATACCAGGATGCAGGAATTCCATCTTACTAGACAAGACTCTCCCATACATAAGAAAGGGGGCCATCTCATATTTAAAAGAACTAAATATTGAAGGAGATGGTTTCGGTTTCTTCCAAAACCTACGGTCGTCATTCGGAGTGGATTTCCAGGTTGGGGTCCAAGTAATTCCTTTGAAAAGAGGAATCTTGGAGATCCATGGGAGATACATAGGCTGAAGGCGTTCAAATGCTGTTTTTAATTGCCCATTCAGAACCTCATGATACTGCTTAAATCGCTGGACCTTTGAGATGCTTTCAAACAAAGCCTTGCTAGGACGCTTGGCTAAGAGAATCACCCTACTGATACTGAACCAGGATAGATATAAGCGTACCAACCGGTTTCCTCTATCGCCCCGTTGCATAATTATGAAACGGTGGCGTTTTGGAATGATAGTTGGTAACCCACCCCTACTTAGACTGACTCTGACAGCAGGTTGCCCAGCCATCTTAGATGATGAAGCGTAACACTGTTGCAAATGAACAGAGCACTGTTTCAGATACAAAGATGCGTATAGCAAACCTGACTTACGGGATTCAAAACTACGAAAGACCTTCGCGCTAAATACAGAGAGCAAATCGCTCCTTCCATAGTTACATAGCCAGTAGCCGCCGTGAAGATTCTGATAAGGAACCCTCGAAGCGACCCCGTGTTTTCAAAGACACGGCGCCAAGAAACCTGAGTCAAGCTTTCTGTAAAATTGCTAAACAATGCGGTCATGGTAAATGTAATAGAGCCCTTAACTGGGACCAGTATATTAACACCTATGGACTAACAAATCCACCATGAGCACTTTATAACTCCTTACATAGTTGCCATATCAAGAGACTACTCTCCTATACGCCCCGGAACTTGTCAGGGCGAGGGTGGGCGTCCAATAACATTGGATCAACTACTTCTCGTCTGTGGCAGTCGAGTTTCATTTTGGAGTAGTTCTAGCCTTATTGTGCACTTTCTTATTATCACCCATCAAGGGTATCAAATTAGACTCGTTTTTGAAAATAATAGTACTAGCACATCAACCGGATAGAGTGCTCTATAGTAAAGACGCGTAGCTTCAAATTGCTTTGTGCTCGCCGCGCTTGGGAGGTTGTAAATCCCCCCAGCCGAGAGGGATAAAGTGATTGCCTATCATATATCTAAGATGGAGGAAGATAAAATAAGACAACTTGAACAAATATATCATAATGATCCAATTTTCAAAGAGGAGATTGATATATACGTGTATAATAATATTCTCGATCTAGATATGGATAAAATGCAACTTCAATTTAAGAAAATAGTAAATGATATTATTTGTGAGTCTAAAATTAATTATCTAGAGAATGATAAAGGACTACTTTCTAATGCACTATATGAAAATAATAAAGGAGCCATTATATCTGATATTGTCGATATTAATATTAATACTTATTATGATAATAAAAGATTGGATGATAAAATAAGAGAATTAGAGATTCAAATATATTTACTAAGGAGAAAAATACGACTAAACATAACCGAAAACATACCCGAAGGGAATGCATTTGATTGGCTCCTTTCTTTATCTGCTAAAGGTGGTACTTGTTTTGTGGGTAGCTCTTTTCTTCCCTAAAGCTGGTACTTCTTTTTATTGACCGGATAGCTTGATTGGTTGAAGAAGCGCAGCTTAAGATGCCATTGAGCTTTTGATTGAAAGAAGCCATTGAGCCTTCCATCACTCTGAATATTGGAATTCAAAGATGTCCGATAAGCGAACCTGGCGAGAAAGCCCTAGTCAGACTCTGCCATAGGCCATAAACCAAACCCAGATGAGTTCAATCCTGCCCTCTGAGAATGCTAAGGGTAGAAACCCCGTGTTTTGGGCAAAATGGCAAAAAAAAGGTTACATTTTGAGGAAACCCCGTGTTTGGGGCTTCTTACTATCATGACACCCCCTCTTCGAATTACTATGGGCAGAACTGGGAAAGTGCCACCTCCTCTTCGAATTACTATGGGAAGAACTGGGCCATCCCCATCAGCAGTATTTTGAATGGAAAGAAATGCATATCCCCTTTGTCTTTGTCCTGGAAATCAGGAGAAGCTGGAACAGCCGAAGCAACTAAGCGAAGTAGAGCGAGGGAAGGGTCTCGCTTTTTTACTGGTTTAGCGGGGATCCAAATGAGCTACGCCTTAGCTACGCCGACGTAAATGCGTCAGCCTAGCTTTGATCAGAGGGTAGCGGGAACGCGAAAGAAACAAAGAAAACAGCTAAGCCAGTCCTTATATATAGGGTTGCTGGTGCCCTTAGCGCGAAAGAAAGAGCATTGACCAAACCAATAGTTTGACATACCTCATATAGATCCTCTTTCTTATTCCATAAAGATGGGACTTCTTTAGGAGAGGCATTTTTATTTCTAATTTTTCTTATTTTTTTCTCCTGGGCTCAAGATCTGGGGTGAAGGGAAAAAATGCCTATACACATACAGCGCACCTTTAGGGGAATAGAATACAAGAATTAAATGCATCAGGGAAGGCATTTAGAATTTCTTTCCTTAATAGAAAATTGACCAATCTCAACTCGAATCCTCATTTTATTGATTTTCATTTCTTTTCTTTCTTTTTGGTTGGAGGTATGGCTGAGTGGCTGAAGGCATTGGTTTGCTCGTCATTTTCCTTCTATATTAGCTCCAGATGGCGAGGGATTGAGTATGAAAATCTCAAAGTGATCTTTTGCTATTTATGTTTCAAAAAAGTTGAAAAACCCGTCTTTTTCTTTAAAAAAAGCAAATCTTTGAAAATCAAATAAAGAAGAATCACTGTTGGCACCTATAATCTAACTAGGTAGATTCACTCATGGCACAAACTACTTACTTGACTATCTTTATGTGAGAAGTGCTATTCACTCATGGCACAAACTACTTACTTGACTATCTTTATGTGAGAAGTGCTTTGTACGAGGAAATAGGCGTATAATAGGCGCTCGTGGTACGTGGTAGGACGAATAGGCTTTTCTACAGTGAAGTCTCCTTTGCCAGGGATTGAAATCCAACTGCATCTGCGGAGTGTGACCCTGTCAAAGCCCTTTGCCCTTTCTTTCATTTGAGGCCTCTCGTTTGACATGGGAAAATTCATTGACGATCAGTGTTCTCACGTGCTACTTTACGTGGCCTGTGCCTTTGAAGGCCGTTGATTAGATTAACGCTTCGCCCCTTCCCAACTTAAAAGTTCAAAGAATGAAACTTTTGTTCAGCTCTTCGCCAATTCGACTATCGTCTCACCTATCCAGTGGGTACCCTTCCCAATATTACTTTAGTTTAGGCAGCTCTTTCGCCAATTCGACTAACGTCTCACCTATCCAGTGGGTACCCTTCTACTTCTCCATAGTACTCCTATGCCTGAGGTTCTTATTCTTTCTTATCTTCTCTTCAGAGAGGGACTTCTATATCTATAAGATAAGAACTAGCATCAGGGGTGCCTCACTTTACTCTTTCTATTCTATATATTAAGGGGGATGGGAGCGGGAAGGAAAGACTGCTCAGCTCTCGGTAGAGCCCACAGAGCGTTCTTTCTTATCCGCATTAGCTCGAGCTAGGTTCGCTTTCTTTCTCGTAGGAGGAGAGATTATCAAAGAACTCCTTGCCTAGCAGTATGAACGTTGAAGGTAGGCACCTTTATAATAGAGAAAGACAACTTCAATTTATGTGCTTCCCCGCTACCTTCTTTCTGTGCTGGAGCGAACGACAGCGCAGTGATAAGAAGTGGGTTGAATAAGATGGAGATTACCTAGTCTTTCTTCCCCTTCACTCCTTGGTCGTGGCACCTAGAGCTGCAGAGGTCCCTCCTATTGCTTAACTAGTAGGAGGAATCAAGCCCCATGCCCCTTCTTCAAGGTTCAGTCCCGCGATAAGATCAAGCCCTCGCCGTACCTACTAATGTCCTTTCCTTCAGCAGCAGACAGTGGTAAGCGTCCGATGACGATGATTGAGTAGGAGAACCGCTAGTGAAAGTCTCACTCTTGGAAATCATTCCTTTCAGTGTCTCTTCGTGCCTCCCACTCTGAGATGAGATAGGAAGCGCACGAACGCTCCGCGCCTCTTCTCAACTTTTCGTATCTCGAACCGGGCCCCAGGACTGCAAAAATGGGAGCTCAGCCAAATCGGATTCATTTTCTTCTCCGCAGACGAGATATTCTAGATAGATGCCAGGCTTTAGGTCACTTAAAGCGAGTATGTATAATTGTTCGACTACCCCCACTAGTTTCCTACCTATCTTCTCTCAACCCTATCATCCCAGTGCGAGCAAGAGACGGAGACTCAAAGCGAAAACGTGGACTCAGAGGAAGAGGCAGGGACAAAGATAGCCAGTTAGGGATTAGGGATCCTTAGACTGGACTCGGGAAGAACTGATCTTTCCGGTTCCTATGCTTGGAAAAGCCACAGAGGTCTAGGGCCTTTTCTGAATAGCTAGGGCAGTACCATCAACCTTCACCGCTCCAGGCCAGAAGCTTCCCTTTGAGCATTTCTTACTAAAGTAATCATTTCTTTTCTTTATCTTGCAAAAAGAGCTACCCTTCTCTCATCCCATAGTTGACTTGATTCATGTGTCTTGCGCTTTCTTTGCTATATTATCTTTTCCCTTTCATACCCAGTCTCAGTACGCATACTTAGACTGACTTATACAATACGGCTGCTTAGTCAAGGGACTCGGTGCACCTGATAGAAAAGAAAGGGATAGATATAGAATCTAGTGGCTCTCTTTCTCATCTTTCCTCTAGTCTAGACATATACTTCAGGACTTATCAGGCAGTGCGAAAGCTGGAAGTCTGATCCCTTTTCCGAAGTTGCT
This sequence comes from Zingiber zerumbet, assembly GCA_037833815.1. NCBI lineage: Eukaryota > Viridiplantae > Streptophyta > Magnoliopsida > Zingiberales > Zingiberaceae > Zingiber > Zingiber zerumbet. The sequence continues at coordinate 9,333 of JBBMJZ010224079.1, forward strand.
GTAGTTGGTGCGAGATTCAAAGCTAAGTACTCCTTCCGAGGTGCGAGATTCAAAGCTAAGTACTCCTTCCGAAAGCCCGAAATGCTAGGGCAGATGCCTCGGATGCTATATCCAACTTTGGCAGATGCCTCGGATGCTATATCCAACTTTCCATGTAGTCTACGGCCGCTGTCTAGGACTTTATGTTCAATGCTCTTTCCTACTTTCCATGTTATGCTCCCTCCCTCTACGACTTTCCCTCTCATGCCTACATGAACTGACCTCGGACTCATTCTCTCTTCATTCTCTCTTACCTTTCCGAGTTCAAAAGAAAGGAGACCCACGGGAGGGGAAGAAAGAGAAAGAGAGAGTAGGTTGAATAGCCATGAACGATGGGGCTCGACCTAGCAGAAACCAGTATATAGTGAATGGCGCCCAAAGCCCCACCCTAAGTAATCGCTCGTAGGGAGAGAGTATAAAAGATGTACGATAGGCTCGAAATGCCATAAGTAATAGACGGGATAGGGATAAGATCTTTCGTGTTTTTTGAATGGCCATGAAGCCTGTCCGCTGCTGATCATTTCTCATTTAGAGAGTGTTTTTTTGTTAGGGTCAAAAAGAGATCATATTTGCTGATGTCGTGGGGCTGATGTTTTTCGTGTTTTTTTGAATAGCCATTCACTATATACTGTAATCTGCTGCGAGTGATAATGGTATAGTGAATGAATAAAGGGATAGAAGTTGCCCGAGGGCCGAGTGAGAAAACACAAAAGAAAGGAGAGAGACTTCTCCCTAAATTACGGCGATCCCAGTCGTGAATTCAAATAAGGAAACAAAAGAGAAAAACAAAAAAGAAACACAAAACTCTCACGAAACAGTAGGTGAAGAAGAATTAGATACTTAACAGCCGGAAACAAAAGACAAAAGAAAGGGTACCCACTGGATAGGTGAGACGATAGTCGATTGGCGAAGAGAGCTATTCACTCGTCCCTTGCATTTTTTGAACTTGAAGAAATCGTAACGAAATGACAAGTATCGTAATCACAGAAATGCTGTCCGTCAACTCCTCAATCCCCTACTTTAGGATTGACAAGAGGCCCGAAACACCGAACAAAGATCATGCATAGGTACGGCACTACTTTAGCTATGCTCCGGAGCCCTTCGATCACACGGTACCCTACTTTCCGTCTCTGGTGAATGGGTTCTCCCCGGTCCATAAGTTCGACTAAAGTTGAAAAACCCGTTTCGCCTAAAAAATCAGAATAAAGAGAAGCAACTTACTAAATGAGGGCCGACCTTTAGGCGGCTAAAGAGCTATACCAACTACTGATTCTTCTTGAATTGCTTTAGTTAAAGGCTTCTTGGTTTTGAAGGTGGTGGACGAGCGGGTAGTTCCCACGGACTGAGCGGCGCTTGGGACTGAGTCTTCTTCCTTTCGCCCTATACGCTTCTCCTACGCTCACTATCACTCCCTTACTGCGGTTAGTCCTTCGAGCTTTGCAGCAGCTCTTGTCCTTGCAGCTAGCTTTGTAGCTCACTCAAGCAGATGAGATTCCAGTGCCACAAGTGGTTTTGCCGTTGAGCTAAAATCAAAGTCCAGTCGTTTAGCCTCGTGTTCGCCTTTTCGTACCTCCTCGCAAAGGAGACGCTCATTTCGACCTAACTATTCTCCCCCTTCGAAGTTCGAGGTTTTTATGCCTTTACTAAAGGTTGAAGACGTTGTCCGCTATTGCCTTCCTTGATGTCTCTTGTCCGCCTCTTCGATGTTGGCCTTTGCCTTTCTTGTCTTATTGTCCTGTCGAAGGTTAATGAAGGAACTCGAATGCATGCTAGGGTGTAATCAAGGACTCACGTAACCCACTGGCTTTCATCCGTCTTGTGTGATCCAATACTCTTTTCTTCACTCCGTCTAGTGTATTCATCGGGGCCCAGGTGTTCTTCTTTCTCTTGTCTTTCCGTTATCGACCTTCCTTGTCTTTCAGAGCTCTTTAAGGCTCGCTACTGTTCGCGTTTGTCCGGCTTTGCGAGACCACACTGGATCTACTCATGTCGTCACCTATGGGGCGCTTCTTTCGGGATCTCGACTAAAGGCTCATTCAGGAAAGAAGATGACTACTTCACAATACGAGATTTCTCGTTCCAATACTTTTTGATGGTACGCCTCATTGTTGGCAATTATGTTACTAAGCATTCTAAACGAGAGTGGCCTATTTTCCTGCTCGGTCTAGGCTCGTTGAGACCAACTAGTCAATTGACAGCAGTTAGGATGGAACTATGGAATTCAGAACTACCTTCATCGTTATCAAATCTTTATCAAGTGGAACGAGCGTTAGTCAACTCCTTTATTGCCAATTCATTCGTACGCAAATTCAGTTTATCCGAATACTACCCCATTTGGGATGAAATTGAGAATGAGAATGGGATCCATTTTCAACTAGCTCGTGACAAGGGTCGGATCCTGCGATTTGAAGTCACCAAGACGAGGAGGAAAAAAAAAAAGCAAGGAAAGTCAAACCCTTGTGAAGGAGGACACAACAGACATAACCTCTCTCGTACTCTTATTCCGGGCAAATAGGGGACTACTAGTGCTCTAGTGGGAGTAGCAAGGTACACTAACTAATGAAAGTGAAAGATTCCCCAAGCCCAAAGCATGGGAGTAACCGCTAAGTCGAGCTTCATTACCTAGATTCATAATTCATGTCCTATGGTAGGAGTAGCCCGAGAGAGGAAGACAGATGAATAAGAAATTTCTCCCTTTTGTCCTTTTTCTGGGCAAGGAGAACCGGTTGGTCGATAGCAGAGTAGATGGTTTGAAGGTAGGATACCTCAAAGGGAATAGGCCGACCGCACCACTCCCTTCGTTGGTTGTTAGCTCCCAGCGCTCCTCGTGTTACGATCCAACAAATTGGAAAGCAATGCAGTGCCTGCCCTTGGAATTCGAAAGTGCCTAGCCCCTTTCTACCTTGCTACTTGAAGCGTGGAGAATATAGAAAAGAAAACCTGCATACAAGACCATAACACTACTCCGCTTTCAGCAGCTCTTCTGAGAGCAACCGGTCGTAACGAATTTTAAGTAAATAGCACTGTTCGTCGGGTGTGAATAGCTCCTGCTTGTTGCTCTAAGGGTAAGCGGATCAGAGTCAATTCGTTCTTTTCGTGAGAATGCTGCATTATGAAAAGCAATGAAGTTGCCGAATTGAGTTTTGGAGCAGCGGGTTCAAGGGGGATTTGTGTAGTGAACTGGCGAGTCTCCCGATCAGCTAGTAAGCGAGTTGGTTCTAACTTGATTTAGTGAAAGAGCTGGGTCTATCTTACTCCCAATTCCGAAGGCTATACCGCGGAAAGCTGCCCTATTGAAATGGAACAGAACTCAGAGATAGGTTATTTAGACTTGCCCGAGTTGACCAAGTGGAAGAAAGGATCGATTCAATTGACTTCATGTTGTGACTAGTCTGGGAAAATCGCTGACGATAGTGGCATCTCATTTCACAACGTTTTTCCCTTGTCTATATGACAGAAGCCAGCTCTAAGCTGGTATTAGCAAGAACCGGATTGAATGTCTTGGCAAGAATCTTTCCAACTCTCGAATCAAAGAGGAGCGGGCTCCAATAGTGGAGGATCCGTCTTTCTTTCATCCAATCTACCCTCTCTCTTTCAAAGAGACTTCCTACAAGGCCAATCAATAGACAGCCACCAAAGTCTCCGAAGGTGTCACAGCTTCCCTTCAAGTTCCGGTTCCAGGCATCATTCCATCCCTAGCCTTTCCAGAGGCCCTCTGACCAGAAGCCGGAATCGTCTTCTGCTACAACAAGATAGGGTGACATGGGAATGTTGATAAGGGACGGAGAAGCTTTCTCGCTCCTACCACCCGGGAAGGAGAGAAGAATCAGGCGACTAGCCGCTGGGAATGATAGTGGCGATGTGCAGCAAGCATGTTAATCGTCATCAGATTCCAGTCAATCTGAGTACTCTGATAGTACGGGAAGTGACTCAGAGAGCTTGGCGTCAACTACTGTCACCGAGTCATCATAAATTTCCAGCACTGATGGTGGAGGAAAGAACGCTCTTGGGAAATTTGCAAGAGCTGCACCAATGAACCTCTCATATGAAGAGAAGTCAGTCTTTCCTTCAGGGTTCTCTCATCGGACGATCTCATTGGATGGATTGAATCAGGAGCAGATTTACAAGATGCTGATGTTTATGATGACCGCCTACAATGCGTACATCGGGGGAGGACATATTTCTCCGACAGAGCACCTTACGCCTCTCCCATGACTTCCTCCTCAATGTCCCGGAAACAGGTCCAGGGAACTAGTTGGAGGTCTGGCTCCGGATTGTTGTTCTCGTTGTGGCAAGCTGATGCAGGTTGAAGCTCAGATCCTGCCTGCAATTAGACCAAAATACCCCGCTTTGGATCTACAGAAGGATTTTTTCTTTCGTGGGTTGGAACGCCCTCGCATTCTGAATCCAGCATCATCGGCGGGAGAGCCGCTATCGATCAGTGCATTCATGACGCGCACACCCACCTTTGCGTGAACTCGCATCGTCTTGTGCACGGTCCGACCAGTGAGAGCATTGAGATAAATCTCGAGTTGAGTATCTGGCTGTCCTTCATCAGTTGACTCTGCCTCCGGCATGTCTTCAAGGAGCAAGAGTTGCGTGGCAAAATCCAGGATGGTATCCAGGACCCGACCGTAGGGTTTCAATAGTTCTGTGCTTTCTTCTTTGATTTATTCATCTAGAGGCTGGAGGGAACCCCAGTGGGTAGAGTAACTGGCCGAGAAGGTTAGCGAGGTCCCTGATATGGTGAAGATCTTTCACTATTTGGGGGAGAAGGCAGGTAGCGAAGCCTTATGTTATGCTATTGAATGCGTTGTCGGAAGGGGAGTCTCGAATACCCGAGACAGTCCTGCTATAGTATCAAAGGAAGGAGCTTGTCCCCCGCGATTAACAAAGTCGCTAATAAGACAAGAACTCTTCCTCCCCTGAATCCTGTGCGCACTTTAGCAGTCAATCCCCATACAGGAAGTACGAAGTCTAACTTCAAAATCTTATCAAGTTTTTGTGTTCTCTTATCTTCAAATCCAACAATTGCGGTATTCAGGCACCTAGACCAAATTTAATCAATAATTGTTTAACAACTCAAATAAAAAGTCAGAAACTAGCTCTAAATCAAAATCCATCAATATAAAATATAGTCAACCTATTCCCCTATAGGGGATCTTTTGAGTTTGTACGAATTCCATGATTATACCTAATGTATCACAATCTACCTGGAGTTTTTATATATACACCATTTCTTTTAGAATTGCATTTTCTAACAACTTTGTCACCTTTTGCATAAGCTTCTCCCTGTCCAGAGATGTGGTACTTGGAGAAAACTAATATAGTTTAAATGAACTCAGCGTGGTCGATGCTTTTCTTTCTATTATGTTATCCAGAAATCGACTTTGATTTGGATGGAATGGCATTCTATTAGGTAAACTCTTGTTAGGAAGGGGGCAGACGAGTGAAGCGATCAAACAAGAGGAGCGATGGATCAACGAAGAATTCAAGAACGAACGGCCCGACTGCAGACAGCAGATGGCTACAGACTTGGCTAAATCTCTTGGAGAGAGAACTCTGTAATCAACAATTTCTTTCACTCCATCCAGATTATGCGACCACTGGAGTGCGGGTACAGTGGATGAGAAAGCAAACCCCAAAGGCAGCTGAGCTGTGATAACAAGCACCAACGCCACCGCAGCAGTCGACATCTTTCTTATCTACTCCGGGAATTCCCACCCGGACCTCGATTGATCGTCGAACGTGATACTGAGCCACGATTGGCTAAAGGCTCTGTGACGTTTGATACGGCGTCGGAAATCAGCGGAAAGCTTGGGCTTCTTTGACTTGCCTCTGAAGACCAAGGTGAAATGTGAAGTGATTGTGAATAGCAGACTCGTATGCATTTCTAAGTTGCTATCCTTAGGTTTCTGAAGAGAAATAGGAGGTGAAGCTGGTTCTTTTTTGCAGCACTCGGGTGACGAAAGGATGCATATTTTTTAACTGGTTGATTTGGAATTCTCTCGGCTTGCTCTCATGTCTACAACATCCTCCTCTGTGTATCCTTTCCTTCGGAACTTCAGTGGTCCTCGACAGCCTTGTCAGCACAGTGGTCATACCAACCATAGCTCTGATCGGTGTTGGGCGAAATTTCGTCGACCTGCATGGGCCCAAACTGCTACTAGTACTTCTGGTTCATTGGGTACTGCCTCTACTACATCTATTTTATCTCCACAGTCTATGTCATCTTCTCTAGTGACCCTTTCTGCTGAAGAGTATGCAGCCTTCCGACTTTATCAGACTCCGCAGTCCTCAGCGATGGCTTCACATGTGAATCCTACTACTGAAGGTAATACTGCTTTTGTGGCGTCCTCTTCATGGATCCTTGATTCCGGCGCTTCTTCCCACATGTCAGGTACTCGTAGTTGATTTTCTCAATTTGTCCCAATCTCGCCTATTACGTCAGTATCCATTTCCAATGGAAATACTTGCCCTGTCCTAGGTGAAGGTTTGTATCCTTATCACCAACTCTTTCTCTTGATCATTTTATGTCCCTTCTTTTCCTGTTAATCTTATTTCAATTAGTGCTCTCACTCACCAGCTTCAGTGCTCAATAACCTTTCACCCATTTCATTGTACTCTTCAGGACTTGCAGACGGGGAAGAGGATTGGTTTGGGCCGTAAAGTCCGCCCTGGGGTATACCAGCTTGTTCAGGACATCATTCCTCCTGGTCTTGCATATCAGACCTCCTTCTCAGAGCCCTCCATTCTTTGGCACTACCGTTTGGGTCATCCCTCTCATTCTCGCCTGCAACAAGCACTACCATGGTTCTCTATATCTGCTTTTGATTGTGAATCCTGTCAGTTAGGAAAACATCATCGGGCTACCTTTCGTCGTCTTGGTTTAGTCTCGAGTCATAGTCCTTTTTCATTAGTTCATTGTGATGTCGGGGGACCTCCCCGATATCCGTTCTGGTTTTAGATATTATCTTGTTGATGATTACTCTCGAGTTTGTTAGACATATTTGTGAAAAAATCGTGCTTATATTCTTGATATTTGAAAATCGTATTTTGCTGAAGTTCGGACTCAATTTGAAACTACCCCTAAAATACTTCGAACTGATAATGCCTTAGAGTTTGTGCAATCCTCTGTTCAAGCATTTTGCACTTCCATAGGCGTTATTCATCACACCACATGTCCCTATACATCCCAACAAAATGGTGTGGCCGAACGCAAACATAGGCATCTACTTGATATTGCACGGACCCTAATGTGAAAAATGCATGTACCCGATTCTCTATGGTCTGATGCTATTTTTACTGCCTCCTACCCAAACATACATTGTTTACTCTTCCTCCCAAGGTATTTGGTTGCACTGCCTTTGTTCATGACCTCTCTCCCAATCTTGATAAACTTGCCCCTAGCTCTATTAAATGCGTCTTTGTAGGGTACTCCAGGACTCAACGAGGATATCGGTGCTATCATCCTCCTACTCGACGATATTCTGTTTCTGCGTATGTTACCTTCTTTTAGTCTCAACCCTATTTTCCTCCGTGTGATACTCATACCTCTCCTTTGACATTATCCTCAGATGAGGTTCCTCTTCCACGCCTGCAGCTCCGGTAGTTGGACCTACTCCATCTCCATCTGACTTGGATTTGCCCATTGCTCTTCGAAAGAGTAAGCATCCTATTTCACATTTTCTTTCTTATGATCGTCTAGCTCCTATGTTTCGTCAATTTGCATTGTCAGTCTCTGCTGTCCAACTTAACCGGGCGTTTCTTCCTCCTTGGAAAGCAGCTATGGATGAGGAACTTCAGACTCTTCTTTCTCTTGCTGTTACTCTTGGCTGGTCACTTTTTCACATGGATGTCAAAAATGCTTTTTTATATGGTGATTTAACTGATTATGTCTTGATGGAGCAACCTCCAGGCTATGTTATCGGGGAGCGGACCAAGTATGCTTGTTGAAGAAAGCTATTGTTGGTCTAAAACAAAGTCCACGGGCGTGGTTTCATAAATTCAGCACCACTATTGAGCAATCAGGTTTTAAAAGATGTGCTGTTGACCATTCTGTGTTTTTTTACAAACATACCTCCTCCGGGTGCGTTATTATTGCCGTCTATGTGGATGATTTGTTGATCACTGGAAGTTCACTGCTTCGACTACCTTCCTTGAAGGAAGGAGAACTGGTACTCCGAAAAGTGCAGCAGAAAGCAGGGAAGATGGCAAAAAATTGGGAAGGCCCTTTCCGGATCGAGAAGGGTTTGAATCAAGGCGCCTACCGCTTGCAAGATATGGATGGCCGAGTTTATCCCCGCTCGTGGAATGCTGACAACCTCCGAAAGTTCTATCAGTAGTGTCGTTGCTGTTATGGGAAATGTCCCAGAAGAGAGTTTGCTTAGACTGTACTGATTTCAATTCAATGAAAAAATTCGATCTTTGGATCTAACTCCGCCGTTGACATGCCTCAAATAGTTACTTCGTCCAGGTATGTTGGTCTTATTGTTGAAAGTGTGTTGAAGTCTGTGCAGGAAATTCTCGCAAGAGAAGCAACCCGCCAACACACTCTGGTGCCTTATCATACCGTCAATGGAAGAATTCCATTTCCTTTTATACTCGTTCCACTATCGTTACACTCGTTCGGTCTTCTGTGATATGATGCAGGCAATTATGTTTCACTGAGATTCCAGTCAAAGTACCTACTACTCGAAACACTACAGGTGAAAATATCCAGCCAAAAATCAATCTTTTTCATAGGCAGCTATATTTTCGAAATTTCCGCTTCTCTCTCTATAAATGAGGGAAGACTTTGATTTGAGTACGGTTGGTTTTTCCAATCAAAAAAGATAGAAAGCCTGACTCTCGTTTAGTTCGAACGTTGCCCGCAGGAGCTTCTTTTTTATATTAGTATAGTAGGGGTTGTAGGCCAGAGAGAATTACGGCGAGGGGAGTTCTTGGGTGTAAGATTCTTCTTTATACGAGATTTCTAGTTACCTTTTCAAACATCCAATTGATAGAGGCATACTTGTCTATGTTATCCCATAAGATAAGACTTATTAAAGGGTGTAAACCAGTAATAGAATGTAGCTAGATAACTTATGCCACAGCACTTATGTGGGATTGAGTTCATGGAACACTAACTTCACCTTCAAGGTCTGATAGTGCTACAGTTAACACCAAGCCGGCCCGTGTATCGCTCGTCCCATATTAAGGTGCCTCTTTCTTCTTGCTTGAAGCTTTGTCAAAGAAGCATTCTATTCCGAAAGGGCTTAGGGTAGGGCTAGGCTAAACCTCCCTCAAGCCATTAAGTCCTAGAGCTCTTATTCCAAGAACTGGTGATATTCCCTTAACAGCAGATTCAATAGCACCGGTTATGAATCCGGAAAGAGAGCACCGTCTACTCATACTCATACTGTCACACCGGAAACGAGAGCAGTAACAGCAGATAGCGGAACAGAACTAGCAGCAGAAAGGCTAAAAGTGAGCTTTAAAACAGACTCGTAGTTCGAAGATGCTTACTCAACAACCATCTGTCCGAATGTCCTCTCTCTTCAACGCTTTAAAACGAGCGTCAAGGCTTCTATGAAAGCAGAAAAAGAGGAGTGGTCTCCGCTATTCGAATGAGTGTCTAACTTCCTTTCTTTATTACAATATCCCAAAGAAAAAGATGAATTTTCGGGCATTTTAGGCCTCGAAGTCGCTCTTAGAGTCCTAAGGAAAACCGCTAATTCTAATCGTGGAAGGAACAAGACTAACCTAGCAAAAAAAAGGACAAGAGTTTTAGTAAACCGTAACAATACATAACCCTTTTTTTTCGTTAGAAACCTTAAACTATCTATGTCATCCTCAGAAAGGAATGATGCCCGGAGCCCGAGAATCAAAATCTTTCTTGTTTCGGCTATCTTTCCTCTTCAAATAAAGCAAGCTACGTTAGGGTTGGTTCACTTGCTTGCTTTCTGGGTGTCGGTATAGGTAGGTTTGATGTAATTAAACTTCGACGATATGCTTCACAGGAATGTCGAGTCCTATGGTGGTGAAATCCAGTCAAGAAAGAGAGGTCATCATCTACAACACTTTTTGCAAGTCTTTTCAAGAGGGTGTAAACTAGCCGCCTAGAGTGCAGCCTGCCTGACCTAACCGAGATTGACATGATGCCAGATGTAAAGAACGATCTTCTTTTTGAAGAGCTATATGCAAATCTCTGTGAGCAGATATATAAAGTCATCTGTCAAATAGTGAAAACCTTGCCTCTGATTCTCCCAGATCCGCATAGGGTTAAATATATGAAATAGTCAAATTGCATCTCTTCGATGGAGAAGCGGTCGATCTTATCTATTTACAAGACATGCTACAAGATCTCATTTTTTGAGGTTCAAATTCTCAGTTCTTCCTTTGGGGGTGTGCAACCAAAGAAAAAATATTCAATCAAGTACTCTAAGAGCGACTTAAAATAGAAAATAGAAACTAGAATGGAAAGCTACTGTAAATACCACTCCTGAGGCTTATCTTGGAAATCAATACTATTCTATATAAGTGTGAACCCCTACTCCCGCTTTATCAATAGGCCGGCCAAGCGACTTTTCGAGAAAAATATTGGATATAGAGTGGAAGGCAGAACGAATCAAAAAACGAATCTGACACTCAGAGAATCCCAGGAGAGGAGAGTCAGGATCCTGACGCCTGAGTCTCAAACTCTGGTATTAAGGGATATAAAAACCTGAAACTTGATTAATGGTAGAATAAACTGCAAATGAAGGCGCTATGTTCCTAACGTTCAATTCATTTTCATTCAAACGGTAAAATTGAATCAATCAATGAAGTGATCTTCCACTCGTCAAAGTGAATAATGAGACAAGGGAAAGAAATGCCAACGATCCTCTCTTTTCTTTGAAGTCGATTCATTAACCACGGAATCTTGGTAGTCCTTTATATCAGGCAAGTCCACGAAAGTATGGACAGAAAGTTGACTCAAATGCCTCAAAGAATGAGATGCAAAACACATATGTGTCGTGGCACCAGTATCTACAATCCATTCCCTATCCCTAGCATGTAAAAAAGAATGCTCGAAATGAGGAGGAGAAGAAATGTTACCAAGAAAGTCATCAAATTCGGCCATGTTAACACTCTGGTGATCCTGTTGCTGCCTTAAGATTCTGGTGAGTTCACGCTGAATGATCTGACAAGTTTATGGAGAGACTCCAGGTTTTTTTATTCCAAACGTAATGCCAGCCTCAGTACTGGTCAAAACAGAAGGAATATCCTCCATTGGGCTATCCACTAAATGAGCCTTGGCCTTTTGCCCATAAACATCAGAATATCTTTGAACATCAGAATATCTTTGGCTTACCAATTCGCTTCCTATAAGTCAAATACCAATCTTGCAGTGTGTCCATCTGACTAAAACAAGTCTCACTCGTGTGGCCAGGTCTGCCACAAAGCTCACATAATCAGCCTTTGGGGTCAACAAACTTTGGTGCCGAAGATTTGGTCCCACTCTTGTGACCTGAAGAAGAACCAACACTCCTGGCTGAGAATATCGCAGGATTCCGGGCAAGTCAAGCTGAACCAGAGAGTTCTGCTCCCTTATACAATTGATTCTCAACATCGAGCAACATAGCATAAACTTGATCTAATGTCGGCGGTGGCTCCATCAGAAGGATGAAATTGCGCGTGGTAACATAGGTCTCATTCAATCCGGCCAAAAACTACGTCAGCCGAGTCAGATTCAATTCACAATTGAAAGCACCTTATTCGCCACATTTCCGGCAATGCGGAGACGGCAATAAGCTGTCAATTTCCTGCCTTTGGTCTTGCACCTTGACATAGTACTCCGTAATGGACAAGCTATCTTGTGTAACAGCAAAAAGAGCTCGCATAAGATGATCGATTTCATAAGTGCGTAGTTTACCGAAATGGCGTTCAAGTGAGAGCCACATCTCTCTCGCATTCACGGCCTTGTTAAAGCTACGAATCAGCGACTTTTTTTCGTTTTTTTTCTTAGTGGTTCATACGTTTCAGCTCCCACCTATACCCAAGAAACCAAGAAAATTGGAGGTGGTGATCTCGTCTTGCTTTCTGGGAGAGAGGCGCTATGGAATTGCCTTTGGAAGCCAGATAGCGAACGATCACTCAGCAATGAACACTAACTGAAAGCGGCCGGGAATGAGTACCTATCCTATCCCTTACGGGAATCGAACCCGTGTCTTCGACATGAAAAGACGATGTCCTAACCACTGGACGAAAGGGACCAAACTGAAAGCCATTCTTCCAACACGGCCTCAGCCCCGACTTCCATAGGTCCTTGGTTCGTTTTCTTTCTATACTATATTCAAGATTTCGTTTGTGTTGGCGATTTCTGATGTGAATTCGGCGGGTCGTCCCCCCGGGTTCCCTCACCGACCCAGTGACACGCCAAAGGAGAAACCCCTTTGCTGAGCAGACCAATCAGTCACTCGTCGCTTCTTTCTGGCGACTAGCTTCTCAAGTGGGTGGCTTGGTAAGCAAGCTACCTTCAGCATCGGTAAAATCCCTAACAATCAATAATAGGCCAGAATGGTGGTCCAGGCAGCTTGCTCCTCAATGGATAGGGGTTTGTTTTACCTTTCACAACCGCTCCTATACAACCACCTTTCGCCCAACATGATCACGAACGGAGACAGAGAATTGCTTACGTATAGGAGGAGGAAACGAACCAACCCTGAAAACCATCCATCCTGATCGGAATGATTGAAGAAAGAAAGAGAATGGTGGCTCCTTTCCCCCAGGGGACATCGTTGGAGAACAATGTCGGGGACAGGGTGAGAACCTTCCGTTGGTTACGCCCTTGTTGTGTTGGTTCTTCCATATTTCGATATGGATCTCGATCCATATAGAGATCTATATCTTTCTATCGATATCTCGATCTATTGAGAAATGGATATTGATCTGGTTTCAAGATCTATGAACAAGAGAGATCCCTAAATATCCATTTGAAAAAGAGATGAATAGATAGGGCGAAGCCAGCTGAAGGTGAAGGAAGGTTTGGTACACTCACACTCAACTGCTCACACGTTGGAAGATAGTTGTACGCTCTCTGCGAGCTCCATTGTTGTGTACGCTTAAGATAGTTGAAGTATACTAATAGATAAACGAGGGCTATTCTACTCATAGTAGCGGAGTTCTTGTTCTTTAGTCCTTACAGAGTAAGCAATCCTTCATGCCCCACGCGCAGCTAGGGAAAGGGCTTGAGTGCCCGCGCCAAGGTCTTATTGTCAGCGGTGGAATCCTTTGATCATTTATCAAGGGCCGTCGGTAAAGCCAATTCAATTTTTCTACTCCAAAATTTCGCCATGTGGTACGGCTTCCTATCCAATTCATGGATATACCAATTCAATCTCATTCTATTTTTTGGAATGCAGCCATCTTTCTAAAGTGAATTGCTGGAAAGCGTCGAAGTGAACGGGGCTAATTCAATCCAATCAACAATCTTTCCCGGATCAGCCTAGTGTTCTCATTCACTTATGGAATCGGTAGCCATCCTGTTTGTGAGTCAACAACCAGACGTAAAGCCTGTCAATTCTCGAGTCAGCTTGTCTTGTACCCAAGGGTTGGACATCAAAGAAGATAGAGGTTTGAAGAGCTCTTCGCGTTAGTACGAGGAACGAAGAAATGGCAGGAAGTCAAATGATAAAGAAAAATGGGAGGTGTATTTTATCCTCCTTTGAATTGCTTTACCTAGATAAGGTGAAGACGGGGTTAGAGAAGTCGGCATAGAGTAGTGGAGATCCTGACTTTTGCGCATAGCCGTTCTGTCTGTTCTGTCTATTAGTGGTGAAAGCGGAATCACAACTGTGCTTCAATCCTGACTTCCACCGAATTCATCCTATCTTTGATGTTAATGCCGCGACGAAGCATAGTCCTTTAAACAGGAAGCATCCAAAGCAATCCACCAACTCAGGTAAGTTACCTAACTGAACTTTCCACTTTGGCTCTGGGTCTGGCTGCTTGACTCACCAACCCTCAATTTACATCGAGCCTCCATCAGATCATCCGGAAGGGACAAATCTTCAGAGAACTCATTTTAATCCTCTATTGGAGAAGTTTATCCCTTTTTAAGTTTCTTGTGGTGGTCTTTCCCAGCCTTACGTTCTGCTGGGTACTTCACCGTCAGACCAAGAGATTCTGTTCTTTCTCTGCTTCAGTCTGTATTTCCCTATTCACTGAACCCAAGACTAGACTAAGGGCAAAGAGAACTTTCGGGCGTATTGAACAGAGAATAGCTTCGCTTACGCCCCTTGGTTGAAGTCCTATAGAATCGAGATTGGAAATCAGACTGAGATCTTTCGCCCATATCCAGCATTCGTGTCGAAGATTCCTTCATCATTCGATTTCGTTGAAATAACCACTTCATTTGAAAATCTAGTCAATGATATTCCTGGAAATCGTTTCGAGAACTCCCCATCAAAGATGTCTATGTCTAGTAAGAAACTATGAAATAGGATTCTCGTTAGATCACTCGCGGGTGGCATATAGTTCGTTTCTGGAACAGGAGCTCATTCAACATTGACAGCCACTCTTGATACTCGACTACACGCTCCTTCCTTTTGACTCGTTCCATTTCATAAGGTACGCGCTCTTTCTTGTTAAGAACATAATTATTATTCCGCTCGTTTAGTTGCGATAGTGAAACGCACTCGCTAATTACTAGAATCCCCAAAAATGATGGGAGAATGCAAGGTTTGAAGATCTCCTTGCAGTCGAGCTTCATTACATCCACCCTCGCCCGCGAAGATGAAAATCATTGACATAGAGGTGCAGAAGCTTTTGGACGCTAAATACATCATACATCATCGAGATGCAATACACGAAGTGGGTCTCCAACCTGGTTGTCATTCCGGGGGTCGGTGGAGAATGTTCATTGACTTCACCGACTTGAACAAGCATTGCGACAAGGACCCATATCCTTCTATCAACCAGCTCGTTGATTCCACCGCGGGAAGCTCCCTCCTCAGCATGATGGACGCCTTCCAAGGATACCATCATCTTTTCCTGGCTAAAGAAGATCGCTTTTCTCACTGAGCGGGGAGTCTTTTCTTATGTGGTCATGCCCTTCGGCCTTAGAAATGCCGGGGCAACCTATCAACGCCTTGTAAACAGTTTGAAAAGTGGATAGGTTCGATTATGGAAGTGTACGTCGATGACATGATTGTCAAATCTATCAATGAAAACGACCAATTGGTCACAATGTTTTACAGTTGTGCATGAATATGGTCTAAAAGTGAACCCAGAAAAATGCTTCTTCGCAGTCCAGAGTGGAAAATTTCTCGTACGTCTCTGAACGCGGAACCTTCCTACTGGGGCTTTACATTGCAATTTCGCCCTATGCCTTAAGCATGGGCCTTGTCTGGATGGACGGCGAAAATCATCTACCGGTAATTACTACATCGGCAAAGTCTTCAACGATGCTGAAACCCGGTATACCACACTGGAGAAATTCATGCTCGCCTTATGGTTATCAGTCCCCTTTCTCCGAGATGCCTTTTTAAAAGTCCCTAGATTTGACATCGGAACAAGACCCACTATACTAGATTTAGCCAATTCGGGTGGTGGAAATTGATTTTACAGATTTATATGCCCCTGCGCATAAAGATATGGATAGGGATGCCGACTCAGATGCGACTACAAAGACTCCTTTGAGTGATTCATGAACTCTTATCGGGGATAAAGAAGCAAGGGTTTCGTCCTCTGGGAATGCTACTTCGAGAAATGCAGCTTTTGGATAAATTATTGATTTTTCCATATTCAGCTCCTGTTGCAACTCTTACTGCTCTTTTTTTATTGATCTACAAAGATGATTGGTTACAACAGTTTTTATGGTGGTATGCCACTAGGAAGATCTGGTACTTGAAACTTCATGATTGTATTCAAGGCCGAGCCCAACATCTTTATGCATCCATTGAACGTCACGTCTTAGATGTAGCTGGTCTACTCTAGGCTCCCTATTCAGTGCTATGCATGGTTCCTTGGTCTTTGATCAAGGAAACCGCATAAAACGAATCTGCTAATTCAGGCAGGAATTCGCTACGCCCCTGGTTTATGAAATCCAGTTAGCATTGGACGGTAAGCAACAACTTGGTTTTGGAGATATTGCTGTGCCGCCCGTTAATTCCAGAGTTGCATGAGACATTCATGCCAATACACCCGGCCAGAACTCTCTGGTTGATGCTGGAAGAACACTACAGTGAGTCCAATGGACCACTTCGGTTCCAATTTCAAAGGGATTTGTTCTCAGTTTCACAAGGGGAAATTCTGTATAATACAATTATACCAAGTTAACAAAGCTGTGGGAAAGGTTAGTCTTATGACTCAAGGTTTACAGTAGGTGAGGTATTCAAAATTGCCCTCAAGTCAGGAATCCCATTTGAACTAGATCGACGGCAATGGTGACGCGTCTGGCTCGCAGAGATAGATACGCTGTTGATTAGTCAATGAGTTCGGAAGGAAATAGAGGTTGGTTTGTGGCAGACCACAACCTCTATGTGAGGAAGTGGCAACCATCAAGTCCATTGCTGTCTGGGTAAGGATCCCCCACCTACCCATTTTCGATTATGACATAATCTTGTGTTGACGCATCGGTAAGAGAATGTTCAAATCCGTATTGATGAGGCGACTGGGGCATTGGTGCACTTGCAAAGTTCTCCTATCCGCTTGTAGAGAGTCTTAGTCTTTCTCCGACCTTTTAAGTTGAACACTTTCTCAATTTTGAGCTGGAAAGTGAGTCTGAAACGAGTTGGTATGGTCTAGGGCTGGAGATTGACAGGCTATGAGAAGGCCTGAAAACGATTATGAAAGAGTTGGTTTGGAACGCTCGAACGAAGTGAGAGGATGGATGCGCTCTGTCGTCTTCCTTTCTAGTGGATCAAGTGGGGTCGACCGGCCTTGAGACCGGGTCCTTGACAAGAACAAGAGGTTTGGAACCCAAAGGGCTTCGGTACGCCTAACTACGCTCAGAAAAAACTTCTTTATCGCACCTTGACTTCCCTATGGTGTTGGTATATCCCCTTGACAATAGGACTACACCTATGAGATGGATGGAACAAGCCAACAACAAAAAAAGGCGAAAAAGAATCATCGAACTAATGGACCGCAAGTACTAACACTCTTGAACTAAAGGAAGGACCTGCCGATTGCGAGAGCTGCTACAGTTCTACAATATTTTTCCAGGTGACCGATAAAGCCCGCTCTCTCATTTTGTTGAGGAGTGTAGACGCAAGTGGTTTGATGAAGAATCCCATTTTGTGTCATTCAAGTAGAGAGAGAGGATCGCCAAGACTTTTCCATTGTCAGAGTGGAAAACTCGGATTTGAGAGTCAAATTGAGTTGAGTATGAATCATTTTAAAGAAGCGAGGGAGAATATGGCACACTTCATCTTTTGTTTTCATCAGATAAACCCAAGTGACTCGTGTGCAATCATCCAAAAATTAGATCAAGTTTCGGTGCCCACCCGAACTGGGAGTAGAAAAAGGACCCCAAACATCTGTAAACACACAAGCAATAGGAACGCGACTATGATGGGAACTCATTTTCAATCAAATAAGTACGATGATTCTTGGCAGCATTGTTCACATCGTAAAGCAGTGTCTGAAACAGTAGAAAACAAGGAAGGGAAGAGAAAAGAAAGGGGTTTCTCCTTTTCAACTTCTTTCTGGGCGCCGACAGTGAGTTAAAGAGACGAAGTATCGAATGGAAAGAAATGATTGAATTGGAAAAGAAAATAAGCAGACAAGACGAAGAGAACTACCGTATGAGGTACCAACCAACTCAATGATCTCCATTTGCTCGCATCATTGAATTCCGCTCGTTGGATCAGGAAGCGGCGGATCTCCCACTCGGGAAATGGCCTTACGAACCGCCACCCTTGATCGTGAACTTCCTCTCCTCTTTGGATGAGCCTTGACTTATCCGGGATAATAGAATATTCCTTTACCAATTCCCTAACAAGACATCGACCAATTGTCTAACGAGCGTACACCACGAACAAGAACTAACACGATGCGTCAGATAAAGACAAAGGTAACATCGATCGAAGAAGAACGTTAGCTGCTCGAACTAGACTAAGAAGAAGAACTACTCCAATGACTGCCTTATTCTCCCTAAAGGGTTCAAGGCCTCACTCGATTCCCTTCCTTTGGTCGTTTCACTCCTTCACTCTTCTTTTTCACGTCTTTTCTTTCTCCGTCTTCGGTTCAAGAAATGAGCTGACACCTTCTTTCTTGTCTTATTCTCCGTTGAGGGTAAAGGAACTCGTTTTCATGAGCGATTTCTTGATTTCTTTCCAGGCCTTTGAAACCATGGAAACTTCACAAGAACTCAGCTCAACATCCTATGTCCGAAGAGAGGAATCTTGGGGGGCCCCGCAGCTTTCCACTCTTTATTACGCGGGTATCCCTACGGTGAAGAAGATTTGTGCCCCTGGGCGGGGGGTTAAGTATCCAGCCAACCACTAGGGGGCGGCCATAAGAAGAAGTCAATCGTTAAGTCCATTGGAACGAAGAGGAAGACCTTTATATCCTCTTTTCAGTGTCAACATATGCATGTGGAGTTCAACCTTCGGACATCGTCAACGTCTTTGATACTCCTTTCATCTATTAGACACTACTACTAGATTCTATTCTACTATATTAAAGAATAATGTAGAAGACGTCCAGGTAGTATCGTTCTTTATACTATGTAAAAGAGACTCGTCTTTGTCTTTCTACAATGGTGTATTTCATTCAAAAAACACGGTAAACTGTAAATTGATCTTTTTTAAATCTGACTTGCACTCTAGAAATTCACTTTCATCTAAAAATACGTGGAAAATGAAAGAAGAAAAAATTAATACCTTATTATACTGATGTAATCTTCTGGGCCCTTTTCCCGACGTCGTTTCATAGGCAGCTAGGCTTTTGAGTTCGAGATCGAGACCCCGTTAGAAGCAGATTGAGTTGCAGGGGGAGAGAGTGACATACCCTACACGAGTAGTCGAGCGGGTTAGAGGGAGTTCGGAAATAGAGTAGTTCAAACTGTGTGACGAGATAGCCTAAGGGATGTTCTCCACAATTCCTTCATCTTCTCTCTTAGTTAGGAGCTAGAAGGAAGAAGCTAGTAGCCCTAGTCTCTCTCACCTAGGAGTCCCGGCCATTCCTCTTATTTGACATATCCGTACTTGGCTTGGGGGACTCTTTCCATTGCTGTAAGACCGCTTCTCTTCTTCTGGGCCTGACCCTTTCTTTGAATAACTCTACCTTAGTAGCTCTTAACTCCTACGCTCTGGGACTAAGTAAATTACAGACTACCCCGCTTTCAAAGGAGACCAGCTTATTAGATCCAGAACTCTCCCCGGCGGTAAGAATCTTAAAAAGTGGACTCAGTCCTTGTCCCTATTCCTAGTAGTGTCTCTGGACGTCAGCCTTCCTTCTAGTAGAAAGGCGTTTACTGTCCCTACTTTCAGATTCCTCCACTCAAGGACACCTGTAACACAACAATAGGGTAGGGGCCAAAAAAGAATGGGATGACTAGTGCTGGTTCATTTTATTAACTAGTTATATACGCTTGAT
This sequence comes from Zingiber zerumbet, assembly GCA_037833815.1. Classification (NCBI taxonomy): domain Eukaryota; kingdom Viridiplantae; phylum Streptophyta; class Magnoliopsida; order Zingiberales; family Zingiberaceae; genus Zingiber; species Zingiber zerumbet. Next base: position 28,938 of record JBBMJZ010224079.1, read on the forward strand.
CTAAAGCAGATAGATTGAATCGCACGAGGTTCGGGAAAAGGTTGGGCTTCAACATTGCCTTCCGTCTAGTGACGACTTAGCTACTTGTCGGAATTGAAAAAAGTTCTTTATTCTATCAATAGGGAATATCTACCATAAGACAAGCAAATGAAATAAGAATCGAATCTCAAGCCTAACCTTCCCCTAAAGCTGCCAGACAAGAGCGTACCTTCTGTTCTAGAGGAACGGGTTTTTTAGTAGTTGTTAGCAGTTTGAATATCCAAGCTTGCAACTATATTGAATTCAAAAAAGCAAAGCTCAGTTGCAGATCTCAGGTTTAGTAAAGGGAGGGGGGGAGCGAAAAGCAAAAGTACGTCTTTTGGGACTGGGTTGCGTGCCAGCTCCGTTTTCACCGGCCAATCAAAACGAAACAGCTTTTCCTCTACGGTCGGCCTAGCATGCACGCTTCTTGTGAGCTTTCTATCTAAGGTTCTCCGTGTTTATTTCGGGAGTTCCCGCCGCAACGATTTTACAGGCGCCGACAACTACTACGATCTTTGGGTCTTCGACCAATTCCATAAGCCCGATTCCGATGCTCTACTACAGTTGTAGTTCTTCTTTTAGGACAGCAACTAGGTGAGGAACTAGGAACTCGGACTCTTCTCCTTCTCGTCCGTTCTTGCTTCTGGAGTTCAGGACTGAGTCTCGTAGACCGATTGTTTGTAGTACCTGCTTCAATCGCTTGAATGGGCTTCGAAGCATAAAGATAAAGATCGATAAATGGGCGAGCCGATGCCTCCCCTTCAAAATGTGCAAGATTGAAGTTCTGTATCAGCTTCATCGATTAATGTTGTTGAAGTAGCGGTTGCATTATCGTAGTAGTTTTTTGAATGGAAGTTGGGAGTTCGGGAAGCTCGCTCTCCCCTAATTGGGCCAAAGAAAAAAATCGATTTATTAGAGCTGTATCCCGGACTACTCCCCAACAACTGGCTCAATGGCAATGTTCATAGCGCCTACCTCCGGTACTTGGAGGAACGACCTGGGGTAGAATAGCCACTTTACTGATGCGAGTCAAGGAGTCCTATCCGACAGAAAGTATTGCAGGCTGGTTAAAATGTGAAGTCGGAAATGGGGCAAGAGTGCGCACCTGGGAAGATAGTAGGCATGACAGTGGGGCGTACGTGTATCGTTATCCGGAATTGTATGCCAGGGCCAAGACTCAAAACTGGACTCTTGGCGAAATGGTACCAGTGTTGGATGATGATGATGCGACGAGCAGATGGTGTGGGAGTTGAAGGGGCTATCACTTCAAGCTGACCAGCTGGATGGACATTTGGTCTCACATTCGACCAACCTGTTCCATACCCGGGACGCCATCCAGAAGCAGCGAATGCAGCACAGCCAGCCCCAGCAGAGCAGGGAGTCAACTTCTTTACTAAGCAGTGGAACTACTCGCCGTTGAAGGTTCGTGTCTTGTTGTGGAGAGCGAGCATGGAGGGCTTCCATACACGGCTAAATCTACTGATACGAGGGATCCATCTTCCTGAGTATGGCTGCCCACAATGCAATGATACAGAGGCAGAAAACACACAGCATGTCCTCTTTCGGTGCCCGTATGCGATGGATATTTGGCGCAGAGTCTTTGGATGGTGGCAGTGTACGCGTCCGCCGGAATATGGACTCAAATCCATCAGCCAATTAGTCCCGACAACAGCAACTTCGGAGCACCTAAAGAAGGTGTGGTTTACAGTGGCGGCGGCAACGATTTGGCAACTATGGCATTGGCGCAACACAAACATTTTTCAGCAGGTGGCTATTGCGAATGCACATTTGGAGGAAAGTATTCGAGTTCACTCATGCTCGTGGTTTACTCTCGTGCGGGTTTCAAATTAGGTGCGGTAGAGTTACGGTTGTGCCCATTTGAAGCGGCAAACCAACCTAAGAGCAAAGTATACGAAGCGAGCATGTGAGAGAGCGTAATACCAACATAGAGCAATTGAGGGATGAAGCATTATGAAAGAAAGTGGGCAAGGCTACCATTCCATCCCTCCTATGGAAAAGGACAGATTCTGCTCCGTCGAAGTGAAAAGACTGGTAACTCAGTCGAAGTAATGGAATGGGCGATATCTCAGCCTCTTCTCTTTCTTAGGCAGAATCAGAAGTTTGCTACTCTTCTCTTTCTTAATGAAGTGTTCTAGCGCCAAGCAAATGGGACCACAACAAACAAATAGAAAGAAGGCAGTCGGGCTAGATAATCTAAGGAGATAACTTGTTTAGTTTTCAAGTTGGAATCAACGACGGATTCTTCGATAACCAATGCTAATCATGGTTTCGTGGTACGAGACGTGTCAGCATTAATAACCGACAGTGAAAAACGTGTGTGATAAGTGAAGGACGGGACGGCTGAAAAGTATGGTCAAACCGTAGCTAGCGTTCCTCTTGGACCGTGCACTCGATCGGCTATGGCGCTATGAACATTGCCCTGCTCTTCCTCGTTCGTTGTTGTAAGGAGAGATCGGGATCACCGACTAGGCAATCACTTCGTGCGCTCGCTTGCTTAGCGCGGGAGAGCTGCAAGTCAAACATCGTACTCTCTAGAGGGACCGTGTCATGTCAAATTCATAGCTAAGCTGAGCTTTCCAGTTTTCTAATCTAGTAGATAGACTCTTTCACCTGTCTTCCTTCCGTCTTTTTATAAGAGAACTTGATCGCCTTTATGAATCAGATGAAAGTGAGATAGCGGAGCTAGAAAGAGGGCCTTGCATTACTTGCCGCAGCTGCAGCAAAAATCGCTTTTGGATTGCGTACTTTCTTGATTTTTTGGGGGAAAGATTGGATAGGGCAAAAGATTGGTTTGTTAAGAACTCAACTAAAGAAAAGAAAGACTTTTTTTCTTGAACTTCTGACTTCTGTTATTAGGTTTGGTAGAGCAAAGGACTCATCTGATGTTATTAGGTTTGTACGAGCAGAGGATGATGCATGGGAAATCTCATTTACAAAAAGTTGAACTTACCGGCTTATTGATTATAAAGAAAGTTGCACTTACCGGCCTCAAAATCAATCATATAGAAGATCGAAAGAGCAGGGCAGGTGCAAAGAGCAGGGCAGGTGCGAAGAATAGCTATCGGGAGAGAGAACAAGGAACTGAAACCTTTTCATACAGATTTGACTATGGACATCCAAACGATCCAATCTCCTAAAGAGGTTTGTTAAGCTCCGGTTTGTTAAGCAGATCTTTCCATTTCCCATCTTTTGTATTTAGTCGTTCATGAAGGGCCCCAAAGGCAATTTACGACGTCACGAGATTCATTGTATATAATGAATTCAAAACTACTCGACGATCTGAACTTGAGTTTTCTCCTTCCGCAATATATGATGTAAAACTGAAGAAATTGCTTGCTCATTTATTGAGTGTTTTTTCCTTCCGCATGGGAAATCTCATTTATATAGATAGGGTTGAAGTTCAAATAGAACCGCATGGGAAATCTCATTTGGGTTGAAGTTCAAATATCATCATTATTGATTCCACCCAAAATACTCAAGATGAAATTCATGGTCTGGATAGTGAAGTTGGTAGAGCAGAGGAAAAGAATCAAAAAATGCACTACCATGTGCTGCCACTCTAACGAGGAAGAGAAATGACAAGTGTTAAGCAACCATACTGTAAAAAACATCCAAGCATATCCGATCCCATAGCAAGAGAAAGATTCATGATATATGAGACGCGAGGATTATCAATAGGTAAGGTGAGACGAGAGTCGCCTAAAAAACCATCAGCAGTATTTGAAGAGCTGAGCCAAAAGTTCAAAGAATTGAACTTTTTGGGTTGAAGTTCAAATATAATTTATATTGATTCCGCATGGGAAATATCATCATTATTGATTCCACATGGGAAATGTGGTCTGGATAGCTCAGTTGGAGTTGGTAGAGCAGAGGATGATGCATGGGAAATCTCATTTATATTGATTCCACCCACCCAAAATACTCAAGATGAAATTCATGGTCTGGATAGTGAAGTTGGTAGAGCAGAGGACTCTCTGTCGAGTACGGGATAGCTCAGTTGCAAGAGAAGAGGAATTCCAATGTATATATAGGTGAAAAAACCCATACCATCAGAAGCCAATATTTGAGCCTACAGACAGCGGTTATACCCAAATTATTGATTTCAAAAATGAAAAAGAAACACTATATTCATAATAAAATATAAGTAAGTCATCAATACTTATTCTCATAGAAACAATCAATTCACACAGTAGAAAGAATAAAGTCAATTGTCATCATCAAAAAAGATACAAAAATATATCAGAAGACACTATTTATTCACTATTTTTATAAGAACAATGTTTTTAATTAATTGACACTAAATGACAAAAATACACACTAAAAGTAGTAATATATACCAAGCAATGTTATGAAAATATTGCAGTACAGTAGAAATTCTATTAATAAGCTTTTAGTTAAAAAAAATATATACTATGAAATGTGATAAGAATTTAGAAGTACAGTACAAAATAAAAACTAAGTAAAATAAAAGTAAAAAATATAAAATACTATTAAGCCCTAGAAGAACGCTCTTTTCTTTCTCTTTCGCCCCACCAAGTGCTTAATACCAGTCTTGCACCACGAAGTCTTTAATACCTTACCAGTCGTCGCACCACCGAAGAGTACAAATGCCCTAGAAGAACGCTCTTTTCTTTCTCTTTCGCCCCACCAAGTCCTTAATACCTTTAAAGTGATCCCATATGCCCCACCAAGTGCTTAATACCGTAGCTCAAAACTCCGTTTAGGCTAGTAGAGTGAATGGCCTTGGACGAACTTACTTAGAGGGCACGACTGTTGCTTTCCGGGAAGTACAACTTTTTATAAATTCTGTTGTCCATTTCCCTGCGAAAAGTTCGTTTAGGCGAAAAACACGGGGGAAGTACAACTTTTTCTAGTTTCAGTTGTCGATTTCCCTGCGAAAAGTGAGTTTAGGCGAAAAAGACGGGTTTTTCAACTTCAAATTAAATGATGGCGCCCCCTTCGCCTTTTAAAAAGTTCAAAGAATTGAACTTTTGGCTCAGCTCTACGCCAATCGACTAGCGTCTCACCTTATCTAACGATAATCCTTCGCCCTTTAAAAAGTTCAAAGAATTGAACTTTTGGCTCAGCTCTTCGACCCGGAGAATTGAGTACCCTATATTGCGTCGAATTGAGTTGGAGTTGAGTAACCTCTTTTGTGCAGTAACGTCAGATTGAATTTCGTATTGTATTTGGGTATTCCAGTATTGGGGTATTCCCGTATGTGGGACACCTGGACGGGTTAGTTTATTCTTGGAGGTTGAGTAACCTCTTTTCATTGAGTCCGCTCTTGAGTATTGACCTTTGATCTGTGTTTGAGTTGAGTAACCTCTTAGTCAGTAACGTCAGATTGAATTGATTTGAGTCCGCTCTATGGTGACCCTTTCATATAGAGATTGTATTTGATTGGCATTATAATCCCTCCTTGGGGGGCTCTCATGCTCTCCGTCCTCTCATGCCACCCGGAAAGAAAGACATATGCCCTCGACATCCAGGACAGAAAGCACTTCCGCGGGTTGTGCACGGAAAGAAAGAAAGATGCACGGAAATCGAGTACCGAAACAAAAGCGAAATGCACGGGTAGAGAAAGGACAGAAAGAGAGGAGAGCGCAATGCCAGCTGGAAAGAAAGAAAGATGCACGGAAAGAAAGCCCTTGCGCGGGTAGTGCCCGGAAATTGATAAAAATGCCAGGTAGAGAAACCGAACAAAAGAACAGAACAGTCAATCATGAGTCAAAATATGGATTGAGGGGCATTCATCTTGGCATTTCGAGTGGATTTAGGATGATGGCATTCATCTTGGCATTTCCTGTTGGGGTTGCGGTTGGGCCTTTCGGGTTGCGCATGGCACTTCGACTTGGGGTTGGGTTATTAGCCTTGTATTGGGCCAGGTCGGGTATTAGAATTAATAGAGAGGAGCAGGAAGAGGGATAAATGCCAGGTATCGAATTGGATGATGGCATGAAGCTTGGCATTTCGACTTGGTGCAGGACAACTGTATTGGTATCCCCGGACGGGGGAGTTTCTTATTCCAGGATTGCAGGTTTGGGCCTTGGGTCGGTCGGTGGCCGGTAGGGGGCCGCTTGGGGTTGAGCCTTTGGTGCCCTGTATAATTTCAGTTGAAGAAATATAGTATATAAATAAAATAAAAAAACATATATCTGCTCCAATCAGCTTGGATCTTCAGGGTTTGGGCCCCTTATATTCTTTCTCTGGTATTAACATATATCTGCGAAATTCAGCTTGGCATTTCGAGTTGGGTTGGGGTTAGCTAAAGTATACCTTTATCCGATGTATTAACTTGTATCTGCTAAATAAATTCAGCTTGGCAGTGCCCTATCCTTACCGTACGGGATTGGGGGTAGCTGGTTGTTCAGTCGATTGCAGTGGTTGAGTCCGCTCTTGAGTATGGTCACCCGTCGAATTGAGTAACCTCTTGGGATTGATTTGAGTATAGAAAGATATGTATGTTGATCTAGGATTGGCAGTCGATTGCAGTGGTTGAGTATGGTCACCCGTCAATTGAGTTGAGTAACCTATTGGGATTGATTACCCTTTCTATGAGTCTAGTATAGAGATTGGGTCTTTGGCAGTCACTTATATTCAATTGAATTGAGATTACTCTTTAGCGTCGAATTGAGTATAGAAAAAAAGATTTCAGTCGCTGAATGAAGCTTCTTTGGGCGGGTTGCGCATGGGGATTCGCCTTGGGTTGGGGTTGAGACTTTAGTGTCATGGCATACCCAGAGGGGAGAGCTTTTAGTATTCCTGGATGGGTTGATCTCGGAAGTGATTCTATTTGGGATTGATGGATTGGGGAGTGATTCGCTTTTAGTATACCTGGATTCGGGTATTCCTGGATTCGGGAGTGATGGTTGATGGTTCTATTGTATTTGAAATTTCTGTATATGAGTTTGGTATTCCTTGGGATTGATGTATTTCAGTATAGAGAGCTGAATTCCGATTCAAGGGGTGTCGAGTTGAGTATGATATTTGCGTTGTCGATTGAATTTCCTTACCCTCTTTCAGATTGATCCTTCCGGACCTCCCTTCGTGGCTGGCGACTAGACAACCACTCGCTCAAACAAACGGCCTTCAGCTAGAGCACTCACTTCGCGGTTGGCGACTAGACAACCACTCGTTCAAACATCTTGAAATAAGCAAACGGGTACAGAAAAGACTGAAACAAAGACAGATGCCCTCAACTGCAGACCGGAGGAGTCAATGCCAGGTATCGAGCGAAATGCAAGGTACAGAAAACCCAACAAAAGAACAGAGATCCAGGGTACAGAATTGGATGATGGCATGGGGAGCAACAAGATCCAGGGTACAGAATTGGATGATGGCATGGGGAGAGCGAAATGCAAGGTACAGAGCGAACAGCAGCAAAGAAAGACAGATGCCAGGAAATAGAGCTAAATGACAGGAATAGAGAGGAGTGAATGCCAGAAAGGGCAGCAGAGGATGGAGTGATTCGAAGACCAGAGGAGTCAATGGAAGAAAAGAGGCGTCAATGGATTTAGGATGATGGCATGAAGATAGGCATTTCGAGTTGCGGTTGGGCCACTTTTACTTGTTGGGGCGGGTGCAGGACGGGTGCGTGCTGTTTGGGCGGGTGCAGGACAACAGTCTCAGGTATCCCCTGACGGGTTAGCATTTTGATTTTCTGTAGATGAGTTTTGGGGTTATGGAAACACCTCACATGTGTAGATTGAAGTGATTGATCTGCGGTTGAGTTGAGTATTACATTTCTGTCGATATGAGTGATTCTATTTTACAGTATAGAGATTCTATTGATTTTGGAGTTTCGTATTCAATTTCTATTGATCTGGGATTGGCAGTCGGCGATGTGAGTGCATTCTAGAAAGATAGAACTAGATGCTCTTTAAAAGAATGCGCTTTGCCTTACCTATGATGTGCATTTAGTATTTCTTGCTTGAGTTGAGTAAGAGAAAGCACTGTATCTATAAGCCTTTCAGGAGTTTACGAGGGGTGAACCTTTCATTGAGTAACCTCTATAGTTACCCTTTCGTTTGAGTATTGATATTACATTTCAGTCGATGTGAGTATAGTATAGAGATTCTATTGAGTACGCTCCATTGATTCCAGTATTGATTTTGTATTTCACGGGGGATGTAGATAAGTATGTGCCATCCTCCCTTCGTGGCTCGCGACTAGACAACCTGCCTTGAGCTAGAGCACTTAGGGGTAACCTTTGAGTATAGAGATTCTCTCTTAGGCATTAAGACCTCCGCTGTCTATGGCTCGGGACCACAGGCTATGCAGCTGATTGCATCTTTAACGCATTCTACCGGTCAACCCATCACTCGGGTTGAGTATTCCTCCATTGCATCAGTTGCTTACTACTATAAATGGTATCCAAGGACGTGTTTTGATTCCTCTATTGAAGATAAAGTCAAGTGCCTCGATGCCTTTCATTTCCTTGATAGGATCGGTAGCTATGTATAGTTTGATTTAGCTTATAAGGAGTTGATTAGAAGTGGTTCCACTTTCTTTTATCCGAGTGGTGACCCTTTGCAGTAAGTCTAGATTGTAGAACCTATTATAGTAGTCAATCGAAAAACCTTCATCTGCACCTTGCGTATCGTTCAGGGATTTGAGTAGAGAGGAATTCACAAACAGATAGAACGAGGGGTGTCGAGTAAAGTCCTAGAAGTTTAGGGGAGACGAAAGATAGGATAGACACGATAGGGTAGTATTTGATCTGGGGTTGGGATAGCCATTATATATGAGAAGGATAGGATAGGGTATTTCAGGGATTTGAGTATAGCAGCTTGGGGATTCCTGGGGTTTCATATCGTATTTATGGTGGATTGGGTTTGAAAAGAGTAGAGAGGGGTTTGTCAGTCACTTAGATTTATAGATGCCTTTCAGTGAGTTGGAGAGGGGTGAGAGTTGAGGTCATTTTGATATTCCTGTCTTGGCTAGACCCGCAGGGGTGAGTTTATTCAAGATAAAGTCATGAGTGAGCCTCGCTGCCTTAGGTATGTATTGTTTGATTTTGCTTATAAGGATCGGTATGCCCGTTCAATTCTTTGAACTTTTGGCTCAGCTCTTCGACCCCTCGAATTGAGTTCAGTATAGAGATTGAGTCTTACCCGTCGAATTCAGTATTTGGTCTTACCCGTCGAATTGAGTTCAGTATAGAGATTCAATCAATTTCACTCGGAAGTCATAGGGCAGTTGAATTTACTCGGAAGTCATAGGGCAGTTGAAGAACTGGAACGGGTGGTACAAATGAGAGTTTAGCTTGACCCGTCAATTGAGTTTACGAGGCACCCGTCGAATTCAGTTGAGTCGTAGAGTTTAGCTTGAATTCAGTACCCTATATATATGGTCGACCCAGAGCCATGAGGAGATCGAGCAGGATTCGTAGCGCATGGATTCCCTTTAGTATAGAGATTTAGTGACCCGTCGAATTGATGAGTATTTCTATTGATCTGGCAGTCGGCGATGTGAGGATTCTATTGATCTGCGGTAGGGTATTCCTGTCCTTTGGATTATTGATGTATTAACCGGTCAATCAGCTTGTCAATTTACCAGGATTGGGGATTGGCAGTTGTAGATTGATAGATTGAATTAGCTTACCTTTCTCATTGGTCCTTCCTGACCTCGCATCGTGGCTAGACACAAAAAAGTCTAAAGCTAAGATCGAACCCGTCGAGTTGAGTACCCTATAAAAATCAAAGGATCGGTCTGAACCTTTCATTGAAGATAGTATTGCAGGATAGCTGCTTGGGGCCCCGTCGAGAGGGGTTTCAGTTCGAAGAGGGGTTTGAAAAAAAGAGTATAGGTATTGAACTGGGTTTGATTTAGCTTATAAAGGACAGGATTGATGTTCAATGGGATTTGAGTACCCTCCTTAGTAGCTTCAATTGAAAGGGAGAGCGCTTTGGCAGTAATACCTATTGAATTTCTAGGATTATCCTAGTGGCAGTGACTTAGATTGAATTTCAGGGATTTCAGGGAGAGTCTTGGCTGTAGATAAGCATTTTCGTATTGCTTCAATGATAGCAGTTACTTAAGATTGAATTATAGGATTGGATTTAAGGGGGAGTATGGCTGATGGGCGGATGGGCTGATGGGAAGCTCTATTGTATTTTATAGGATAGGATTTCAGGGGAGTATTGGCTTAAGCATTTTCGTATTGCTTCAATTTCGTTGAGGTGAGTAACCTCTTCAGCTTTCATTGAAGATAGTAGAGAAAGATCCCTTGATATAGGTTTGTCAGTAACGTCCTAGTGAGTTGACTATAAAAGAGTAGATGTAGGGCAGCAGAACTGGGTTTCTGTTGATGGTATTCCTCCATTGGGGGTTTCTTTTCGTATTGCTTCAATTCAGTTGATTTGACTATTTTATGTTTGGCATTTGAACTGGGGTTGCTGAAGCACATTAGTTCAGTCAAGCAGAATGGAAGTCACTTAGATTAAATTGAGGTGAGAGGACAAGGGGTAAACTCCGATCCGGGAAAAAAAGAGGGATTTGAGGTGAGAGGACAAGGGGTAAACTCCGATCCGGGAAAGTGATAGAATTCAAAAAGTTCAAGAGGCATGGAGAGGGGTGACCATAGATGGCAGTATAGAGGGGTGAACCTTTCAGATAGAAATATTTGGTCTTAGGAGGGGTAAACAGTGAATACCCTATTGGGATTGATTACCACTCAGCGGTAGGAAGGAAGAGTCACACAGTTCACAAAAAGAGGCAGGATTGCTGCATTCGGGATTCCTGTATTTGGGATTGGGGGAGTGATGGTTGTCTTGAGTTGAAGAGGGGTTTAAAAGAGTTGATAGGCATTAAGCCCTTTTAGCGTCCAATTTCGTATTGGGGAAGGGTACCCACTGGATAGGTGAGACGATAGTCGATTGGCCAAGAGCTGAACGGAAGGGAAGGGTACCCACTGGATAGGTGAGACGTTAGTCGAATTGGCGAAGAGCTGAACGGAAGGGAAGGGGTAGCCTACTCATTTCTTTCGGCTGCAGCAGCTTCATAATAGGTGAATCAAAGTGTCTCCCGAGTGAGCACTCCATTGAAGTCGTCCCATTCCTTAAAAAAGGTCTTCAAACTCGTACGCCAAAGAGCGGTCAAATTGCAAGGTCTTCAAACTCGTACGCCAAAGAGCGGTCAAATTGCTAAGACCCAAGCAAGAGTCGTTCATGGACGTCGGATAGTCTAACATGGCTTTGGGCCATTCACTATTCAAAACTACGATCGATCTTTCCCCTCCTTAAGACGGAAAGGTATAAGTCGCTATTAAGGCTGCTGTTTGGGATTCATTCTCTGTCCCGAACTCGAACTCGAACGTAACTTAGCTAACTATAAAATAAAATAACTACTTTTAGTATAGTCTGACTACTTATAGTCTGAGCATTACATGATCTTATCAGTTACTATTCTCTCTTATATCCATTCCTTAGTGGTGTTAAATACGCCGAGCCATTCCTTAGTGGTGTTAAATACGCCGAGCCATTCCTTAGTGGTGTTAAATACGCCGAGTTTGGAGATTACATTCATCTCCCATATCCTTGGAGATTACTTACATTCATCTCCCATATCCCATTCATCTCCCATATCCCAATATTTACAAAGGAGGCCGTATCGGACAACATTCTTGTCTTTCAACGAGCGCTTCCAATGGGTTGGGATCATAGGAGGATTGAACAGGTCTTCCAAACTAGGATCAGGATTACACGCTACCAAACTAGGATCAGGATTACACGCTACCAAACTAGGATCAGGATTACACGATAATAAAGTATGCCATTGAACCCACTCCAGCCATTGTTTTAACCAATTATGGTAAAGAGTGTATTCAACAAAAGCTTCTTCATCTTCGTTTCCCTTCCAGTACTCTTGGGGCACTAACACTAATTCCTAAGGTTTTAGTAAGCTAAGATGATGGATAGGATCTTCTTCCTCAGGTTTTAGTAAGCTAAGATGATGGATAGGATCTTCCTCTTTCCTGTCGTAAGGTCCCATCACAGGGTAAAGGGGATAAAACCCTCATAGCCCACGAATGTACTGGATATAATAAACGTTGTACGATATAGTTACCTATAACGAACAAAGGCCTTTTACCAGCTACAGGTAGACCAGCTCCCGGTAGACCAGCTCCCGTAGAAGATAACGGACGAGAAACCGGTAGACCAGCACCAGCTCCCGTAGAAGATAACGGACGAGAAACCGGTAGACCAGCACCAGCTCCCGGTAGAGTAGAAGTTAATCCCGGTAGAGTAGAAGTTAACCGACCTGGAGATAACGGACGATAAAGATACTTCTCTATATATGGATCAAATAATTGTGATTCATATCTAAAGAAGTTATTTAAGTCTGTTATAACCTTAGCTGAGTTGGCTTCAAAATCGAAAGGAGTAAGACTCCCTTGATACCACAAACAGCCAGAGTTATCGCTCCTATATCCAAAAGGTGAATACATTTTTAAAGAATGAGACCCGCATACGCGGCGATCTCATACCGTAATGAATAAAATAGATTCCCTATGGCATGGCTCCAGGAAAGGTTTTTCACTCGTCATTAGGAGTCGACTTCCAAGTGGGCTTCCACTCTATTCCCTTATACAAAGAGTAGCCGGGTAACCAGGGCATATACATTTTCCATAACTGATTGAAAGCAGTTTCAATCAAGTCATTGACTAATGTAATGCTATGTCCTTTCTTTGGTTCTTCTACTATAGAATCGAAAACGGTCCTGTCAACACAGCGTGCCAATTTAACGATTCTACATAGACTGAACCAAGAAACGGTACATTTTTACCAAATAATTAGACCTGTCATTTCGCTGTGAAATTAAATGGCGATGATGAACAGGAATAATTGTTGGCAAACCTGCCCGACTGAGCTCTACCATAACCGAAGGATTACTATCCTTTAAGATAGACGCAGCATAATACTGCTGCAGTGCCACTGAGCACTGTTTTAGGTATAATGCTGTGAATAGCAACCCTGACTTACTAATGGAATAGCAACCCTGACTTACGACTAAGGCGTATTACTTTAGCTGCAATATAGCGGGAGAGCACAGCTCCTTCAAAGGTGTCATGCCCAGTCACGACTAAGTGAATCCTAATAAGGAAACTCTTTAATCGTCCCACTCAAACACGCGGCGCCAAGTGCCCTGAGGCAGGCTTTCGAAACAATTCGTAAATAGCTTCATCTTTGTAGACTAGCTGAATATCTCCCTACTGCCCACCTACTGAATATCTCCCTACTGCCCACCTACCCGACCACTTCTCTCCTAAACGACCGCCACTAAACGGTCGAGGGACGGCGTCTGGTTACCAACCGGATCCCATACTACGAACTTAAGCCAACCAGATCCCTTACTACGAAAGGCCGAGGGACGAACTTAAGCCAACCAGATCCCTTACTACCTACCTTACTCTCGGATATTTCTTCACCAAATCGGATATTTCACCAGATTTGGATATTTCACCCACCAGAGAGTAGAAAAGACCAGAGAGTAGAAAAGACCAGAGAGTAGAAAAGAGTTGTATTGGTTTTCTTGTTGTCTTCACATTACCGTGTTGTCTTCACATTACCGGTGTTGTCTTCACATTACCGTGTTGGCTATAATTTACCGTGTTGGCTATAATTTACCGTGTTGGCTATAATGTAAATGCAATCAACCAACCAATGTGCTCCTGGCAAACGCTAGGAGACAGATAGCTCTGCCTCATTGCGCTTGGGAGGACGGCCGCTCCCCCAACCGGGAAAGGAAATGAAACCCCCGTGCCATAAAATAAAGAAGAAGTCAAAGTTTATCTCCCGGCAGCTTCATAGCCGGTTATAAAGAGGGCACCTGCTGAACCAGAACCACCCGACCACCCGGCAGCTTCATAGCCGGTTATAAAGAGGGCACCTGCTGAACCAGAACCAGAACTCGGACCATGAACGAATATCTCCCACTGGTCGAGTTTCTTTTAGAACTTACACTTTTATTAAAAAAGAAGTAGAGACTTCAGCGTATTCGTATTTAGAGACTTCAGCGTATTCGTATTTGAGTTCCTCTCTCATATTAAACAAAATCAGTTCCAGTAGCTCCCGCTTATTCCTCTACTGGGGTCCCAGGTACGCCGATGGGGTCCCACGCCGATGACACTCAAAGAAAGGATAGGTGCTTGCTGGGCATTGACTTAAGGTGCGGATCCTCTAACCCCCTTGTAGGCAGCACTTGCTGGGCATTGACTTAAGGTGCGGATCCTCTAACCCCCTTGTAGGCAGCAGATAGAGATGAATGGCGCCCCGAAGCGCTTGCTTTTTAAGTAGAAGATGTTCCGGTAGAAGATGTTCCGCTTGCTTGTGCGGATTGGCTGACTTGGATTCTTTATTAGTTGATCTATATATAAAGATTTTCATTCTTTTCTTTTCCTCCGACCGGAACGAATTCATAAGGCAAGGCTGATATCAACCTACCGATCAACTATAGCCATATCTACCCGCCCATCCGACCGGAACGAATTCATAAGGCAAGGCTGATTCTTGCTCTGACCTATACCTATAAAGCCTCTTTCTCGGGAAACTAAACAAAGATCACACTCTCTCTCTCACGTTGCGATGCTCGGACCATCGGCATAGTGTCTTAGGCGCGCGACTAGAAAGATCATATTAGGGTAGGGGTAATAGATCGACCGATAGGGAAATGCCAGTATTCTCAGTCGAGCGTACCCCCCTTCGGGGCCCCTCTAATTTCCGGCAAGGGACGAGATGCACTTAGTGCGTGAGGCTACTCCTTCTATGTATTTAGAGTCGCGCTACTCCTCGGTGTCACTCTTAACCTTTTCTGTTCGTTGCGTTTCCGTTGTCAGGTCTATGTTTCTCTCCTTTCTCTCTCTTACGGTCGAGCGTATCAGCTACCAAAGCACCTAAACATCACTCACCCGCTACTATAAGTTCTGTTGTCCCGTACTCTTGACTCTAATGGAATGAACTTTAACACCAGATATTTCAACAGGTGCAAAGCCAAAAGCGGATCGGTCGGGAGTGATAGGCGCGTAGCCATGAACGGCTGCTGAATGGTCTTTTCCCGTACGAATGCTTTAATAAAGAATGATTCCCGATGCTTTCCTCTACAGTAGCCGGAAAGCAACATTCAGTGACCTCCCGATCGTGATAAAGAGGATTCGCATCGTATTACTTATTATATATAACCCCAAGGGCAGATCTTTCTTAACGGGCAGATCTTTCTTATAAACTTGTTAGACTCTTCTTATCTTTTGCAAGTCCAAAAACACATTTAAGATACTGTTGCTTACGGATAGCCATGAACTCTTTCCCTCCGGAGAAAGAACAGCTGCAGCTGGAAAAGATCTAAAAAAATTCAATACTCAAGCAGTTTCTGACCGGGGTAAGCACCAGCTAATAAAGATCTAAAGTCTTTCCACGTCTTCCCGTGGGTCGAGAGAGGTCCTCAAGGAATGGGAATTACTGGATTCGAACTCCTTTATCTGATCTTCTCCCACTCGGCGCTTTCAAAGGTCAAAGTGCCCTTCTGTTTTCCCGTAGGTCCGATCAAGGTGTAGCTTCTCCCGTAGGTCCGATCAAGGTGTAGCTTCAATAAAAGGAGCGGAGCCAAATACAAAAGTACTGTTTGGGTTTTTCTTTTGTTTCCGACGGGGGCATTTAACGACCCGACACAGGAAAAAGCGATAGGCGAGAGGGCAAAGACTGAACCAGTAAGGGAGAACGGGCACTGCGCTGCTTTCTCTTCTAGGAAATCGTCCTGACAGACACGACTGGATTCGATTGATTGAAAGCCTTAGCTTGAGCCTTTTATCACTATCAAATAGAAAAAGGAAAAAGCACCACAAAAGGACCCCTGACTTATTAGCGAGAGTCGAGAATTCAAATCCCCTCGGGAGAAAGTGGTCATGATTGCCATGAATGCTGCTTCCAACCAAGATACTGTTCTCCTCGATGCGGTTCTTTTCCCGCGAGTTAAATTGTGCTTTCAGACCCAGACTTCGCATATTACTTGGCACCTGCCTTCCCAGACTTCGCATATTACTTGGCACCTGCCTTCAAAGACATCTCCGCTAATAGCGTGATGGCTGATCTTCGGAAGTAATTGATGGCTGATCTTCGGAAGTAATTGATGGCTGATCTTTATCTTGCAGACATAAGATCGGGTGAAGAAAGTGCTCAATCAGACCTTCTTTTATCTTTGACTTTTAGGTGGCCTGCTCCCTATAAAAGATAGTTGTTGGACCTCCTTGCTTTACCCTGAATAAAGGGGGCGGGTTCACTCCGTCACCTATTACCTATTGGGCAAGCTTACTCTTCTATCCCATCCTGACTCGTACGTTCTATCCCATCCTGACTCGTACGGAAAGTGGAAGGTCAGGAAAGTGGAAGGTCAGTCTCAATATATAGAGAGGCCTCTTTTCGGATGGGGAAACAAAAAAGAAATCGACAGTGAGAGTACAGAGTTGGCTTCTTTCTTTCCGACAGTGAGAGTACAGAGTATTCCGACAGTGAGAGTACAGAGTTGGCTTCTTTTCTTTCTTTCCGTAATCGGATATGAAGCTGCCCTCTTTGGATATGAAGCTGCCTTCTTTCAGAACCTTAGCTTGTGATATCGGCCTTAGCTTGTGATATCGGCCTTAGCTTGTGATATCGGCGATTGAAGGAGCGAATGAGAATGACGCGGCGCTTGCTGATAGCCTGACTTTCCTATTTCCTGGGACTTTATCCTCTTCTATAGCTTTCTGAAGGGGACTTTATCCTCTTCTATAGCTTTCTGAAGCTAAAGATATTGCCATTGCCCGAATTGAATGTTATCCGCTTTCTTGGCTGAAACTGAACCGGCTGGGTGGGCACTGATAAGAAGAGTATGCCTGCAAAGCACATTTCTTTAATCTACAGCTCCTTGATCTTTTTCGCCTGTTCTGGCTAACCCCATTCCAGTCTATTAGGTAAGGTCTGTTCGATTGAGCTTTTATTAGTCATCTTAGACAGCTCGGCAAGCAGCTGAACTCTTTTCCTCTTTCTTTTGCTTTCGATAGATCTCAAGGGCAAAGTACTCATTCCGGGCATGACTCGGAAGATGAAGAGGGGGCAGGCACTTCAGTCCAGTCCTATGGGTTCCTCATTTCTTCCCTATGGTCGAGCGGTTTGGTTGGCCTGTGATGAAGAAGAACTTAGATGATGACAATGGAGCTAGTCATAGAGCTTAGTCATAGGTTACACTATGATCCCGATGCCTGAAAGCTCAGTTCGCCTACTGGTGAGAGAAGCAATCCTCCTTCTAGGGCTGGGCTGAGAGAAGCAATCAATCCTCCTTCTAGGGCTGGGCTGAGAGAAGCAATCAATCCTCCTTCTAGGGCTGGGCTCAGATCTCTTTTTGAGGCACAGTGTCTTTCAACTAAGCGCTGAGCCCCTGCGATGATGACTAGGTCAAGCGGCTGAAGCTTCTTGCGCCTAATTCAATTGAGCTGCCAGGCTTCCTTACCTAAGCCCTGACTCGGAAATATTCAGTGGAAGACGCTAAGCCTAGGTTCATGGGCCTTTTTTCGATGTCAATGCTCTGACAGTGACAGTGATTCTCTAATCTGGGTCGAAAGAAGAAAGTCTAGACTTTTCTCTGATTCATAGTGGGAGCTGTTTGGCTATTAGTTACTTTTCTCGCTCCTCAAGAAAGACGGCTGGGAACGGATCTTCCCCCTCTCGCGATGTGGCATTCCGTCCGCTCTTTCTTTGCATTTCTTTTGCTATCCGCGGGGAATCAAGGAGCGAATGATAATGACGCGCTCGCCCCTAATTTAGAGTAAGTTCGTCGGAGAGGGAATCAAATTGCAGTAGAACGAGCGAATGCGAGAGGAAAGAAAGGGCTCGCAATACCCTTAGGGAGATAGTATGGAATAGCGAAGACTGACAAGGAGAGACCGAAGGGGAAGGAAAGGAGTTCATGGAAAGATCGATCGTAGTGAAGAATGCCATGAACGACTGGACCTTACCGATCGACTGGACCTTACCGATCGTCATACTATAACCGATCGGAAGATCAGTAGTAGTGAAGAATTGCCGAGGGAAGAGGGAATGGCGTAATGCCATTCACGACTATTGACGACTGTCCGATCATAAGACGACTATTGCTACGCTTCAATTGCTACGCAGAGGAATTACAAACTTTATTTCAATCGACTCTCTACTTGACTTTCGTTCTGCTCGATCAAAGTTGAACTTACCGTTCGCATAAAATGCTTTTTCCCTCTGGGGAGTCCGCTCTGAACGATCAAATCTTATGCTCGCCATGGGACGAGTGAAACGACGTGTGACTAAAGGATGGGCAAAATGATTCAAATCTCTTTTCCCTATAGAATCGATCAGAAAGTTCGATCAAAGTGACGAACCCCCGTATTTTTCGCTTAAAGACCGATTTCAATATAGAATCGATCTGAAAGTTCGATCTTTGTACGAATCCCCTAGGGCAAAATGTCATTTTAATCTCTTTTGCCTATAGAAATGGTCCGTCAGTGTTGTCGTTCTGTTCGATCTTTGTTGAACTTCCCGTATTTTCGGCATAAAAAGATGCACTTTAGGCCGAGGAGTGAAATAGCGTAGCCTCAGACACTATCCGATCGCAATACTATAATCAGCTGGCCGATCGACTCTTACTGTTGCTGAAATAGTACGTACGTCTTCACTCTCAGTATACGCGAGAGGAGCTAATTCTAATCTGGCTCGAAATCAAGTAAATCCTAAGATAGGCGATAAAGTAAGGACAGAGTCAATGGTACACTAGAATCTTGCTGAGAGAGGGAAAGAATCTAATAGGTGGAGTGAATGAGGGGACGAGCGACAGCTTAGTGACGCGTGAGACCGGCCTAAAGAAAGTTTCGGTAAAGTGCGGGGGGCCTTCCCTTTTTTCTAACTCGGGGATCTCAAATCTAATTGAATTTGGCGAGCATAGTGACGTGGGCTCTTTATGTGATAAGGACGCGAACAGGATAAACTGCCTAAGCTGATGTCCAGTTCGCAGTTTCACTTTATCGGCATTACAGACTTGGTGAGGTCCCCTCTGACTTACGAGTTCTGGTTCGGGATATTAATCTCACTCTTTAATCCGGGTAAAGAGCAGACGAAAGGCTAGCATCCACATCCGGGTAAAGAGCAGACGAAAGGCTAGCGCTAGCATCCACTTGAACTGAGTCGGTCCTACTCTTATGAAGCAGCAGCAGCAGTTTGAGTTAATGGTTTCTTTTACGCTCGACCAGCACTTCTTAAAAATGACATAATAGGGTGACCCCTCTTTATCTCGTTCGCTCTTTATCTCGTTCGGGACCCTTGTCTTTAAGTTGAGGAGTTTGCGTTCGGGACCCTTGTCTTTAAGTTGAGGAGTTTGATAATGCAAAATAAGGTTTTCAGTTTCATGCCCGGTCGGTATAGACAATTCAATGAGCTTGACTTAAGTTCAAGTTGCTAAATAAGTTCAGACCTAAAAGCACGTACCTTATAAGAGGGTTGTTATAATGAAAGGGTCCCAGTCTAAGCACTCCCAGTCTAAGCACTGAACTTCCTGGGAAAGGGTCCCAGTCTAAGCACTGAACTTCCTGGTCCATTCGAATCAAACTGAACTTCCTGGTTCCTAACGAGAGAATCATAATTATCTAATTCGAATTCTCATTCTGTGCCGAGCATCTTAGTTTCAATTCAATGAAGATCTGAACCCCCTCTTGAGGCTGATGGGGGATCCCAGCAAGAGTGCTTATTAAGTCCCCTCGGACTGAGTGGTCGAGCTCTGACTCGGATTAGGTTTAATTTATGGCGCGTCATTAGATTAGCTCAGTCATAACGTTTATATTAGATCCCGAAGCATTTTATATCACTCTGACAAAGCGCTTAACTCAAGGGCCTAGTTATCAGTGTAAGGAGGGCCTAGTTATCAGTGAAGGTCTTATTAGCGGATAGGCTCGAAAGACTCCTAGATAGGATAGGGGATAGGCTCGAAAGACTCTTAGATAGGCTCGAAAGACTCTTATGAGGAAGAAGGATAGGCTCGATCTAACGACAGGTAAAGAATATGAGGAAGAAGTCTAACGACAGGGCATCTATACTTCAAGGTCGAGTGGATGACGCAATCCCATGTTAGACTGTAGCTGCGCAATCCCATGTTAGACTGTAGCTGCGCAATCCCATGTTAGACTGTAGCTGAGGGTGGAGCATATTAAATACAATAACGCGCCCTATAAAGAAAGTAGTTGCTTTTCTTTCCCAGTGCTTTACCCTTTCGTTCTAACTGGGACCGTAGTCTCAGATCTGAATGGTACATCAGACCTACGTAGTTCAGGGTGCCAAATGAATGATCAGACCTTACCATAATAGTAGTTCCGCGTGCCAAAGCTAACTAGTGCTTAAGGTCTTCAACAAACACCTTCCTCATTTCGTACGGCAGCAAGAGTCTCATATCTTTTTTCAGGAGTCTCAATTGAGACTTATAATATTGAATGTTAGACTATATTATATTGATTTTCGGGATACGCACTCGCTCCTGGTCGAGCTATGTAATAGCCTTTATCCTGGTCGAGCTATGCGAGCTATGTAATATCCGAGAAGTTCAGTTCAGTTTGGTCGAGCTACGAGCTATGTAATATCCGAATATCCGAGTCCGAATATCCGAGAAGTGATGTCGAGCTATATCCGAGAAGAGAAGTTCGGTTTGGTCGAGCTATATCCGAGAAGAGAAGTTCGGTTTGGTCGAGCTATGCGAGCTATGTAATAGCCTTTATCCTGGTCGAGCTATGTAATATCCTGGTCGAGCTATGTAATATCTTCCTTTCGCGTGAGGAGTAAGTCTAATTATGAACTTTCCCTTCAGCAACATAGAATGATAAACTGCGAAATCTGATCTCTCGCTCAACTTAAGATAATTAAGGATATAAGTAAGATATGCAAATCAGTCATAATCTTCATTGAGTACCCCCATCGAAGCAATTAATTTAGCGGAGTGGGTTCGGGTTTAGAACAGAACTTGAGACCAAGCTCCATTTAAGCATTGACCAGAGTCTAGGCTCAATGGGGTGCCGGGCTCTTTATTTGAAAATTGTCTTTCCTAGCACTTTAGTTAAAGGTCCTCATCCCTCTCCATCGGTAACGTTAGTAATGCTCCTAGTCCGAATAATGTGTCTGAGGCTACTCCTCGGGAGTCTCCCTTATCTTTCTTTCGATCTTT
This sequence comes from Zingiber zerumbet, assembly GCA_037833815.1. Lineage (NCBI taxonomy): Eukaryota > Viridiplantae > Streptophyta > Magnoliopsida > Zingiberales > Zingiberaceae > Zingiber > Zingiber zerumbet. The sequence continues at coordinate 50,181 of JBBMJZ010224079.1, forward strand.
GCTTTTGCTCTGCGTAGTCAATTTCAACTGCTCGGTGTACTATTGCTTCTTTGGTCGAGAGTCCCTTACGGACTCGGTGTACTATTGCTTCTTTGGTCGAGCGTACCCCCGGGAGTCGATCGAAGGAGTAGCATGTAGCGACTAGGCCGAATGTGTCTGAGGCGTACTGCTCGGTGTACTATCTTTGGTCGAGCGTACCCCCGGGAGTCGATCGAAGGAGTAGCGCGACTAGGCCGAATGTGTCTGAGGCGTACTGCTCGGTGTACTATTGCTTCTTTGGTCGAGCTATTATATACCCTTGCTTATAGTTCTAGGTGAAAGTCGTTCTAGGTGAAAGTCAATAGTAAGCGAAAGGGTTCTCTCGTTAGGGTTCGGGACGTAGAGCCGTTCGTGGGCCCTACTACTACTAAAGTAAGGGAGAGAGTCTTATCTATGCCAGGCCCTTCCAACTTCTCAATAGGCTCATGCCCTAGCTCAGACTCCAAAGGTAGGCAATGATTTGAGCACCCGAAGATCAGGAGTCAAAGATGGCTTCCGACTCTAGCCAACGATCAAGATTATGGCACTCCAGCCCTAAGGGTTCAATCCTCCTACTCTGCTCTTGCCGGAGCTAGTAGAATCACAAACAAGTAAAGAAAAAGAGAAGGTAGCATCGGTAGTAGTCTCCTATGTATCTGTATCTGTATTCATGAGTTTAGCCGCTTTTGTTCTTTTTCGTATTCCCTTTTAGCTACTTAAAAAGAATCTTTTTATAGGTATGATTCTTCTGATGGGAAGTCTATCTATTCATTAGAGTAATGAATTCTTCATTGTGATATTGCTCGCAACGTGAAGTCACTCCTAAAATCAAATAAGAATTCTTTCCCGTGTTGCTCGCAAGAATTCTAGTAAGTGGCTCCCTTTTTGCTTTGGCTATTCAATCCAAAGCAGTGTCTCCTCTTTCTGGTGTACCCCTTATAATCTACCAATTTTAATGTTTTCTCGTAAAAGAAAAAGTTTTTGTTTTTGTTTTCCCATTTATCAACTTTTTTTTCAAGTTGTGGCCTCGGGCCTTAGGGAAAATCTCATTTAGGCGAAAAACGCGTGTAGTACAACTTTTTGTGCCCTACTTTCAAGAGCCTACGACCCAGGAGCAGCAATAGGAAGAACTGCACTAGCAGCCCTAGCCTCAGCAGCAGGAGTAGTAAGAGTAAGAGCAAGAGCGTCATCCCTAGCCTCAGTAGCCTCATCAGTAGCAGCCCCACCAGCAGCAGTCTCCTCTGTAGCCGTCTTTGCTTTATTCAGTTTAATTAAGTGAAGAACTACTTTAGGAACTTTTAAGCGACTAAAAGTCTTTCTTTTCACTTTAGGTCTGATGAAGCTTCAACAAGTGTTGGGTATTAAGTGTTTTTATTGAGTTAACTCGTATTCGTCCTTGTGATATTGCTCGCAACGGAGAATGACTCCCAACTAATCTAGTTCCTACCTTGCCAGTGTTGCTCGCAAAGAGTAATTTCGCAAAGAGTAATTCACTCGAGTAGCTCCGGTTGTGCTTTACCCAAGTCTACGTGAGGCCAATTTGACTGCGTACTTTGACCCGTAAGTTCATGGCCATCAAACAGCAGCCAAAAAGAAAACATCAGCAGAAGTTTATTACAAGAGTCAATGGTACACCATATGCTGACCTGGTGCTAGCTCAGCCATTGACTTTGACCATCTTTTCACGCGTTGCCATTCACTTACGGGGATACCCTATCCGGGGAATACCCTCTTTCATCGCTATTGAGTTCTTTTCCTGGCATATTCACTGGTCAAATAAATTCCTAGATCAAACTGAAAGACAGGAACGACTGAAAGTAGTGGGCTAAGGTGGAGTACGGTAAGGGAACGACTGTAAAGTAGAGGAATGAGGGTACCCACTGGATAGGTGAGCCGTTAGGCGATTGGCGAAGAGCTGAGCCAAAAGTTCAATTCTTTGAACTTTTAAGTTGGCGAAGGAACGAAAGGGATCTACTTTACAGTATATGGAATGCAAAGGAGCTGTGGAAGGTGTCAACGGCAGCATACGAAGCGGCAGCATACGCAGGAAAGGCTAGTAGTGCTGGGTAGGAAGGTGTCAACGGCAGCATACGCAGAATCTTTTTATGGGTAGTCAGGGGTTTAAGTAAGGTCTGGTGCTTCGTAATCCTAAATCGAGGAATCCCTGAGATCCTCTAGAATACAAATGTAAGCATAGGAAGGAATGCAAGCCAAGGACACCATAGGTTTTTCCTACGTCTGCAAAGCAGCCAAGTGCAGATGAGGTTTTTCCTACGTCTGCAAAGCCAAGGACACCATAGGTTTTTCCTACGTCCGCAAAGCCAACCAAGGGCGGATAAGTTTATTAGGTCAACGGGCAGTTGATTGAGTTGTTTGAGTTGATTCATCAGAAATGTCTTATGCAAGTGCTTCAGAATCCTAAAAGGATAGAGCATCCGATAGAGCTTCTAGCCTCTGAAATAGCTTCTTCAAAGTAATCCGATTGAGCTTCAGCCAGGGCATCCGCTTCATACAGGGCATCCGCTTCAGCCAGGGCATCCTAAAGGAGTCGGTCATCCGATTTTGAGTTGGACTACGTTATGCAAGTGCAAGTCCGTCCATTCAGATAAGTGAGAGTTGCGGTTGCGAATGGGGATTCAACTTTAAAAAGGAGTTTGGAGCTGGAGCTTCCTTTAAAGTAGTTTGTAGCTGGGGCTTCCTCCCCTTTTAAAGGAGTTTCGAGCCGGGGCTTCTCCTGAGTTTGGGGTTGCAGTTGAAGTTTCAGTTTTAGCTTCAGTCTCACCTGCGGAGTCAGTACGCTTTAGGGTTGAAGTAGCGGCAGTGGCTGCATACAAAGTTGCACCTGAGGAAGTTGCACCTGAGGAGTCAATCGAAAGGTATCGAGAAGAGTAGTTTCAATCGAAGGTATCTAAAGGGCAGCATTTGCATTTATAGTTGCGTTTGGGTTTGTTGTAGAATTTAATTGAAAGCTGTACCCCACTTAGTACTTCTGTCTGTAAATTCTTTCCTTACTTTGATTTGGGACCTTTACCTGCCTATCTGCTTCGTGGGTCTGTACAAGGACAACTAGGTCCTGTGCAAGGACAACCATTGCCTGGGCAAGTACAACTAGAGCAAGTACAACTATGGCCGTAGCATAAGTCTCTTCTTTAGGAGAGTACAACAGGTAAGCCCCCAATAGTACAACAGGTAAGCCCTATGGGCAGCTTCTACTGTTTTGATTGATTAGTGTCCCCCGTCCTTTTCCTTTGTTTGGTCCACCAGGGTCTCTAAGCGGCTATCTATCGCGCGCTGTAGTCCTTATAATTTGTTTTTGCCTTCGCTGTCCCCTCCTTTCTTAGTTGTACCAATTTGTACCTTCGCTAGTCTGTAGAGTTTCAACCCTTCGAGATAAGTATTGATAAGGTTTGTATAAGTATTGAATTTGCTGTTTCAATTTCCATTTCAATTCTATCTATAGATTTCAGTTCTTTCAGGAACTCGAAGAGTGTAGGAAAGGTATTTGAATTCAGCTCTTTCAAAGAAAGGTGTATAGGGTAAGTGAAATTTCCTTACTTTGTGGATTGTGATTGGCAGTTGATGTGGAGGTATTTGACTTTTGAGTTCCGGGTTTTGAGTTCCTGAATAATGAGTTCCGGGTTTTGAGTTCAGTAGACCGGGTTTTGAGTTAGAGGAGAGGCATTTGTGCCTTTCGAGTTGAGAAGAGAGAGTGAGTTCCGGGTTTTGAGTTCAGTGGATGACTTAAGTTGAGTTACGATTCGTAGAGGGAAACCATTGAGTGAAAGGTATTTTAGCTTGGGGGAAGCCTTTCGTATTGGATTCCAAGCCGCCTTGAGTTGAGTATATATATTGTAAGGTAAAGTCGATCCTGCAGTTGGCGCTAAAGTAGATCCCGCAGGCATCCGTTGCTGAAAAAGGAGAGAAAGACGGGGCTTGAAAAAGGCGCTAAATTCGTTGATGCCCTCAAGGTAGCATACTCCGTTGATGCAAAAGTAGTTCCTCAAGAATCACTTGGGGCTGCAAAAGGTGGGGCTGGGGCAGGTAGGGCTTCGGCAGTTGGGGTAGAGTTCTTCCTACTGTAGAATAATCCTCAGTTGCTGCTTGAAAAGTTAGGGCAGCTGGTGCAGTTGGTCATAAAGTATTTTACCCTAGGGATGCTGGTACAGTTGGTCATAAAGTAGACTCAGCTGTTGATGCAGTTGGTCATAAAGTAGACTCAGCTGTTGATGCAGTTGGGCATAAAGTCTCATCCTCTGGTGATGCTAAAGGAGTTCCTTAATCCTATGTTGATGCAAAAAAAAGTAGTTACTGAATCCTCTGTTGATACAGATGCTAAAGTAGTGCCTAAAGGAGAATCTTCTGTTGATGCTAAAGTAGTTGACAACAAAGTATAATCACTTACAGCTGGTGCAGTTGGGGCTAGAGTATCATCTTCTGTTGATGCAAAAAAAAGTAGTTACTTCTGTTGATGCTAAAGTAGTTCCTTGCTGCCTTGCCTTTAGAGAAATTCGTTCCTGGTGCGCTCAATTAGGAGCTAAAAAAGTAGATCAATTAGCTACTGCAAAAGTAGATAAATTAGAATCTTTTGTTGTTGCTAAACAAAGTAGAGTAAATGCTTTTGAACCTCTAACTTCAGAATCCTTTGGTGCTGGGGAAGTTGCCAGTGAGTCCAGGGTTGACGCTCCTAGTGTTGCCGCTTTAGAGGACAGGGTTGCAGTTCCTAGTTAAGCTGCTTTATAGTCCAGGGTTGATGCTTTTGGAGTTGAGGCTTTCGAGTCTAGTATTTCAGCTTTTGATGCAGATGCCACTGTTGCTGTTGGGGCTGCTCTTGGAGTTGTTCATGAATAATACCTCCTGGCTGGTGGTGCTCTTATAGTTCCTAAAGGAGAATCCATTAGGGCATTCAAAGTTGTTGACAAAGGAGAATCCGTTGGCGCTGGGGCTGTTACTAGGGTTTCTAGGTACTCGGATGTTGATAGGTACTCGACTGGTGGAGTTGGTGTAGGGTTGATAGGTACTCGCCCCCTAGGGTTGATAAGTCTTCGACTGGTAGAGTTGGTGATGCAGTTGCTTCCGTTGAGGCTTTTGAAGTTGCTTCCTTAGTTGAGAAATCAGTTGCTTCCTTAGGTGAGAAAGTCGATCCGGCTTTTATAAGCCCTACTGGGGATGCTGTAGAGTACATTAGGGATGCCTCTGCCTTTGGAGCTGGCAATGGAGATGGCACTTCGGGATCTGCAGTCAGTTGATCTTTTTTAGTTGCTTCTGTTGATGCTAAAGTCGTTCCTACTGTATCATCCTCTGGTGCAGAAAAAGTAGATAAAGGAGACTCAGTTGGTACTGAAAAAGTCGATAAAGTAGAATCCTCCTATGATGCAAAAGTAGTTCCTCTAACTTCAGAATCAGGTAGGGATGGGGCAGTTCGGGCTTTCAAAGGTGCGGCTGGGTCTTCCTAAAGGAGACTCGGTAGGGGCTTCAAACTCAGGTGGGGATTTCAAACTCAGTCGGGGATTTCAAAGTAGATCAATTCGGTGCTTTGCTTTTGAACCTCTAACTTCAGAATCGTCTGGGGCTTCAAAAGGTAGGGCTGCTGATGATGCAAAAGTAGTTCCCACTTCATAAGAATCATATGGGGCTTCAAAAGTAGCTAGGGCTCCTTTGATGCAGCTGCTGGGGAAAGTAGCTTCCGTTGGTGCTGTTTTAGTAGCTCCTTTAGTTGCATCTGTTGATGCTGGGATAGTTGCCTCTGTTGCTTCTGGGATAGTAGCTTCTGTTGAACCTGGAACTTCATAATCCGGTAGGGCTTCAGAATACGGTAGGGCTGGTACAGTTGCTCCTAAATTGACCCTGGGGATGCTTTCCTTTGAAGGAAAGGCCTACTGTTGAGGCTCTCGAGTAGATCTCCTGTTGAGGCTTTCGATGTTCCTGCTCTTTAGGCTTTCGAGTAAAGGATATTTACATACTTAGATCGAGTAAAGGATATTTACATACTTCGTAGTAGGCTACGGAGTAGGGCTTCGGCTCTTGAAGTTACTTAGGGCAGCTGGGGCAGTTGGGGCGGATGTTGCTAGGGCTGGTGCTGTAGTTCCTGCTGTTGGAGGAGTTCCTAAATCCTATGTTGTTCCTAAAGTCGTTCCTGATGCTTCAGTAGTTCCTACTGTAGACTCAGTTGGGGCTGATGCTTCAGTAGTTCCTAAAGTTGATCCCGCTTTTGGGGCTAAAGTCTTTCCTGCTTTTGATGCAGCTGGTCTTGCTCCTGAGGCTGGCACTGGTGATGCTGGGGCAGTTGCTTACGTTGCTTCCTTAGTTGCTAAAGTAGATCCTGCTTTTATAAGCCCTACTGGGGATGCTGATTTGAGTTCCTTTAGTTAGAGACCCTTTCGAGATGATCATAAACCTTGAGCTTGGCATTTCGAGATATTATCTTACTTATACTTAAACCACAAGCTTGGCATTTAGAGTTTCGGTTGGGGACCCCTTAGTAGAAGAGGTACCGTCTTCGGCTTCTGAGTAGGCACCTTAGGCTTCGGCTTTTGAGTTTCAGTCAAGGTCAAAAGTAGAATCCTCTGTTGCTACTGGAAATTCTAAACTGGGTTTCGAGTTCAATAAAGGCTTTCGAGTTACAGAATAGAAGGCAACCAGAGGACGGAAATTGGAGTTGCTCCTTAGCTCCGGGGCTGTTGCTGGGTCCTCGGCTCTTGCAGTTACTGTTCCTAGGGCTCTTGCAGTTCCTGTTGCTAGGGTTGCTCTGCCCTT
>JBBMJZ010224884.1:0-19333 GCA_037833815.1 Zingiber zerumbet
AATAACCGCCGGATATAGGGCCGGATGTAGGTCCTGATATTGTATTATCTGATCTAGTAGGGCCGGATAGTTTTTTATCCAAATAACCGAACCAACCCGATCCGCGATCACCCCTAGTTGATTGGACAATGCAAAGCAAATCAATACAACAACAACCAAGCCTTATCGCACCAGATGGGGTCGGAATACAAAACAAATCAATATTATCTAAAAACATTTTATATATATATATATATATATATATAAAGAGTGTTTATAACATGTTTTTATCACTTGCAAAAATAACTGTTTGTGTTGCACTTACAAGTTTGAAGGTACAAAAATATGATAATTTAAAATTCTAAGTCCTATACATATTCAACTGAAGCAAATAAAGTTTTTATGGTTACAGAAGCAATATACAAGCATATGAGTTTGTTATGCAGTCCCTAATATGCTAACCAAGCTGTCACTTTTCAAAACCTTTTCTAAAACTTTTTCTAGGTGCATTCAACATGTCAGTTAGCTTCTCATTCTACATGCCAATATTGAAACATAAAATTGCAACAAGGCCATTTGCATCGTGTCTTCAAAGAATTTCCAGTTAAAAAATACAATGTTTTGGCAATTTTTGGTTATTATTCATTGTTTTTATACAATGTCATTACAAGGATTTTGTAGCTATTTTACTAGATTCAATAGTGTTTGATCAAATGTAATCTATTTGAATTGTTCCTTCCCTTGATCTGGCAAAAGCTTGATCTTCATGTTAATCTTATACTTTTTGCTTGGTTGAATTGTTCTTATTTGATCTTGTGGAGCTTTATCCTTGGTAAAAATCATGTCAAATGCTTACATAGATGACTTTAAAATTTGGCAAAGACCTAGAAGTTGTATTGCTTTTACCGTCATTGGGTAACCAATAGCTGCAATGTAGCTGCTCTTTTATACCTTCAAAGAGCGAAAAAATAGGTTTAAATCTTTTAGTGTGCTTTCTGTTCTTCCCTTGAAACATGAATGATCCTTTTCCATGTTTTAACTTAACCAAGATGTATATGTTTTGTTATTTGATGCCTTGGAAACTAGAAGCTTCAGATACAAGGAATCTCTGCTTTACATGCTCGAACTTAACCAAGATGTATATGTTTTGTTATTTGATACAACAATAACCAAGTCGTATCCCACTAGGTGAAGTCGGCTATATGGATCATTTTATGTCATTGAGCCCTATCCCCAACTATGTCATTATTTATATTTAAATAAATTTTATCTTATTTTATTATTACTAACTAAGTGTTCTTTGGCTTTTTTCTTTCTCATTTGATGTGCATATTTGTCATAGTTTCATATCACCTAACTGGCGTATATATTGGTCATTTACATTACATTTCCGTATCATCTTAAACATGTCATCCGAATTTTTCCCTCAATAGGTGCAATCCTGATTTTTTTTTCTAATGTATTCATTTCTTATTCAGTCCATCCTCGTATATCCACATATTCACTTTAATATCCTCATCTCTCTCATTATCTGCTCATGTGCTCGAGTCATAACTCAACATTCATTTGTATAAAACATTGCAGGTTTAACTGTCGTTTTGTAAAACTTCTCTTTAAATTATAGGGGTACTTTATGATCACATAGAGCCCCCGACGTTCTCTTTCATTTCAATATTTCATTCAATCATCCTGTTTGTATTTTATGTAAAACATCTCGCTCAATCCCTCCATCCTTTTGCAAAAAAAGATCCTAAATTTAAAGCTCTCACTTCTAAAAAAACTCGTCGATCCTTCTGAAGGCTATGAGATAGCACGCTTGCTCCGATGGATGGTCGGTCGAAGAGTAGTAAGCTTCTCAACGATCCTGCACACAGACGAGCCGACAAAGTGTTAGTGACCTAAGATCGGGGTGAGGATCCCTGGCTTGGCTCTCCGACGCTAAGTTAGTCTCCTCTCTCAAAAGTGGAAGAAGAACAGTAGAGAAAGTGCTGAAAAAGTCAGGCTCAGATGCAAATGTTTGCGTACCTCGCTAGCGGAGAGGATCCCCCTTTTTATATCACCTCGCATAACCTTTGCGATCGTGAGGTGGCCCCCAATTTATTAGAGCTTGTTAGATGATCAAAGAAAGTACAACTTGGGTGTTTCATGATAGTCCGAGGAATATTTTTTCTACTCACATATGTACCTCTTTTGTCGTTTATGTTTCGCATCATTACTGAGGTTGTTGGAAGAGAACGTTGTTATAACTAACTCATCAATGGGAAACCAAATAATTTTCACAGGAGATTTCAAGGGAATCTTCCTCGACAATTATGACAAGCTGCCAAAGTGTTGTTTGTTGTTTGCCTGCTGAATGCATCTCAGCTGCTCCACATGGTCGGCCGCATTATTTGCTAGTGTATTAATCTGGTTGATCATACATTAAATTCTGCAAAAACCTGCTCAAAAGCTAATATAATTCTCATATTATTCCATAAGTTCACTTGAGAAGTCATATAATAAAGCACGTATGCTAGAACTATATTTTAGGGATATTATATCTTTAAGTAATTTAAACCTGTCCGACCTTTACCAGGCCAGGCACATACAGAGAATCATATGTTCAATCTATCCTCATCTAAATAATAGTGTATGTATAAAGAGTTTTATGAGACGACACATTATTGAGCCCGCACAGCCCTTGCCCGACCGGGTGTTCATAGAACTTAATGTCCGTTCGGCCTTCACCCGGCTAAACATGTACCAAGAGCTATATATAAGATTACATATCTCGGGGTTCGTCTGGACTCTGCCTGACTGGTGTTCACAAAGAACTTTATGCTCGTTCAGCCTTTACCCGGTCGAACGTGTATCAAGAGCTATATATAAGATTGCATATCTCTGGGTTCGTTCGGACTTTACCTGGCCGGATGTTCTCAGAGAACCTTATTCTCGTTCAGTCTTTACCCGACCGAACATGTATCAAGAGCTATATATATAGATTACATATCTCTTGGTCCGTCCGGACTCGTCCGGACTCTGCCCAACCTGGTGTTCACACAGAACTTTATGCCCGCTTGATCTTTACCGGGCTGAATGTATATCAAGAGCTATATATAAAAAAAAATGTGGAACCGCCACATCAGCGGCCCTCCTAGAGCCGGTCCCACGGATATGGAGGGAGGTAAATGCAGGTACACAGATGGAAAGTGCATGGCGGATACGTTAATCAAGAGTTATATGTAAGATTAAGTATCTCAGGGTCCACCCGGGCTTTGCTGGACCGGATGTTCTCAGAGAACCTTATGCTCGTTCAACCTTTACCTGACTGAACATGTATCAAGAGCTATATGTAAGATTACATATCTCTTGGTCCATCCGGACTCTGCCCAATCGAGTGTTCACATAGAACCTTATACTCGTTCGGCCTTTACTCGTCCGAACGTGTATCAAGAGCTATATATAAGATTACATATCTCTGGGTCCGTACGGACTTTGTCTGACCGAGTGTTCTCAGAGAACCTTATGCTCGTTCAGCCTTTACTCAGCTGAACGTGTATCAAGAGCTATATATAAGATTACATATCTCTGGGTCCACCGGACTCTGCCCGACCGGGCTCAACCAGTCTTGTATTAAAACCTATATACGAGATTAAGTATCTCTAGATCTGCCCGGGCTTTGCCTAACCAGGTATTTGCAGAGAATCATATGCTCTTTCTGCCTTTACTCAGCCGACCATCATTATGGCCGAATGTATTACTTTCCATCTTGAGAATAAAATACTACAGTCTTTACATCCAACCAGGTTCATAACCGGTCGTCTCTACTCGAGCACCTTGCTTTGGGGTGATGCAGGTAGGACTTGATGAATTTAAAGTTAGGTGACCATCAGGATCAAGCATGGAATGTTCTTCTATCCTGGCTTCGACTGTCACATCACTCACGTCATCCTCCGGATTTACTCGTCATAACCCATATCACTCGTCATCTTTTATCTTAACAATTGTTTTATTACGTCTAATATTACTAAATTTAAATTTTATATTATTTTGTTATTTGAGACTTCTGGGAACAAAAAACATGATACATGGAACCTAGTAAGTATTTGCTTCCTTTTTGTGAGCTTTTCCAGAGATCAATAGGGCATCCTTTTTTATATCAAATGAGCATTTTTAAAAAAAATTATATATATCAAAAGAGTGTCCTAATTTTATTGTATGCCTCTTTTATCTCTCTTCATCTTATAATAATTTATATAACATACAAACTTCTATTAAAATAATCAAAAAATATTTTTTTTATTCATCTTAATTACTCAAATTTCAATAAATTTTTATTAAGATTTAGTGGGAATTTTATAAAAAAATGGACTTGAATATTTATATCAAATTTTGTTTTTTTGGTTTTTTATAAAATCAAAATTCAGATTTTATAAGATAAGATTTGGATTTTATATATTTTATTGTAAGATTTTTTTTGGACATACAACATGTTTATAAAATGTCAATATACTAATCCTAATTTTCTATAGTCAAAAATCGAATTTTAAAAAATTGAAATTCAGATATGGGAAATCTAGCAATTATTGGAAAGATTGAATATCATAAATTATGATTTTAGATAAAATTTGATTATGAATGATGAGGTGTAAAAGAGCATACCATAAAAGTGTAACGGGATCCTTTGGATATGATTTTGAAAATGAAGCACCACTTTGATAGTTATGGTGAAAAAGGATGCCTCTTCATATTTGTCCTGTATTCTTTGAAACTGAACAAGTTGCTTTGGAAATATGATCCTATACCTTGGAATGATCTTTATTCTTATGTATGCACAAATGTTTTTACAGAAAGCTTAAAGAGCTTCCCCAGGCAGTCAGTGACCGAAATCCAAAAACAGAAGTTGGAGGGAGGGCAACTCTCGAGTCATAGTCTGTCTGGTGATCTTGGTAGTCTGGATAAAGACGTGAAAATTTCCCCAGGGTCAAATAGTTACATAAATGACAACCTGGTAACTACCCAGGTTGCTAACAGCAGTCATCAGAGTGTTCATGCTCTAAACAACTATCAGAATATGCTCAGAAATACTGTGAATATGAAGCAGAATGTGCTTCACCAAGAGGCTTCTAGTTCTTTAGATAAATCTCTGCTTCAGCAAGAGGCTTCTAGTTCCTTGAGTAAATCCAAACATGCACTGTCTTTACAGTTTCTGGGATCTGGCTTATCAGGTCCAACAGATGCGTCTAACAATAATTTAACCGGCCAACATCAACATCAGTTTCCATTAGATGGCTGCTTGAGCAATTCATATAGCCCTCGGGTGAACCAAAATATGCAGCAACATGTTATTCAGCAAATGCTACAAGAGATGATGAATAACAGTAAGGAAACACCACAACAATCTAGTGTTCCTGTTGCAAATGCTAACCTGGCAGCTGGAGATGTAAATGGGTGTGACACTACTAGCATGCCAATCAGGATAGACTCTGGCTCATTCAGAAATGCACTTGATATGCAAAACCACTCCTCAGGCCTCCCTAAGGAAGGTACAGGGGCTTTCCCGAGCAGAAATGATTGCTTCAAGTCTGCTGCCGCAGCTAGCGTCCCCTCCATCAGCGGAAACTGTCTTAATTCGAGAACGGAGTTGCTGGAGAACTTGGATTTCACAGAAATAGATCAGATTGCTCAGGAATTTATAGACGGTGGGATGTTTGATGGTGATTCATGGTGATATTTGCCCTCTGTTATTGAAAGGTATGACTACAGTCGGAAAACACTGATATGCAAAATGCATAATGTTTGCTGCATACTGGTTGGAGCTTTAGGGTACTGGATATGTCGTTCCATGTGATATGCAGGTGATTCTGGAGGAGGCTCTTTAACTAGAGAAGTTGAGGTTTGTTGTTAAAACTTGTTTTTTGCAGACCGGCGAGATTAATGGTATTGTTCTTGTTTGAGGTTTCCTATTTTATGTTCATTAACTTGCCTAAATAATTAAACTACTAGACAAGAATCCTCTGCCTTTTAAGATACTTGGGTGGCTTCCTTCAAGTGCACCATCAGTCAATTGAGAAATTGTTGGACCATAATTTGATAGGTTATTTTGAGGTTCCAGATGACGATCATTCTATAAAAATCTTGTATTTGCCTTTCTAAGATCAGGTGTCTTGTCACATCTTTTAAGAGATGTTTTTGTGTACATTTGGTAAACTTCATATTTCTTTCACCTGATCCTATCAAAAATAGGTATCCCCATATTGGTCTCTTGTCTCTTGGTTCGAGAGGATGAGCCCTAGTAAGGTTCAATGTTATTAATTAGGTTTGAGAAAGCTCATTGCTGCATGGTTCTTGTCCTCCCCAGCATCATAAAGCACGTCGGCTTGAAGTCAAGGAGGAGCTTCATTAAGGCACAGACTATGATTTCTAATCTCCTCTCTTGCCATTTAATCATGGTGTTAATTGGAACTGCTCGTTATGTCAAACTATCCGTGTGGTGTTGATCTCTGATCATTTTTATTTGTGCAATCAAAGCTTAATAGTGGGTTTCATCAACTGTTATTTCTATTATTTGGTTGATTGAAATGATCATATTTATAGTGTTTAATGACACAATTGTTTTACCCCGAGACAATCGTGCAATAGTTAGATCTTCTAAGAAATTAATCAAACATCTAAAGATCGAATCTCAGTTGCAGCGCACGGAAGAGATTTTCCTTTAGTGTGATGCAATCGTAAGAACGTTGGTCACTTGAATGGACGATATCAGACAGAATAGTAATTATTCTATGAGCAGATGAGACGATGAAATTGAGGAAAAGACAAGAAGAGAAAACAAAAAAGATAGAGAAATCTTGTGGTTTTTTTTTAAAAAAAATTGTTACTGATAGAGGGTTGAATCCTCATACATTTAAATATGTATTTATATAAACACTAAATTCTAAAACGAGAAAATGAAATAAACAAATTAGAACTCAAAAATATCAAAATTATTCTAAATATCTTAAAATAAAAATTACTAAAAATAATAATTAAATCTTTAGAGGTTCAAACAAGGGTCTAAATATTGCTTTTTAGACCCAAAACTTGACAATTATGGGTCCACGCAATAAATGTAGATCTCTGAATTCTACATGTGTAACCGTCGATAAAGTTTAATTTCAAATTCTGAGTTAAAAGTGATGTTCCTTTGAAGTTTAAAAGTTCATGTTGGATTTAAAGTTGTAAATGAACTAAGCGTTCGTGAATAAGCTTAGTGTTCGGCTTGGTAAAAGCTTGTTTATGTTCGTTCAATATACATAAGATTAATTAAACAAACAAGCTTGAACACATATGTGTTCAATTCGTTAACATTCGTGAACAACGTTCGTGGACAACGTTTGTGAACAATGTTCGTGAACTCACGAACTATATTTATTAATAAAACTCTTTTTAATATGCTAAATAAACAATACAATAAAATAAAATAAATATATATATTTAAATTTTCAAACTCAATAATCAATCAAACAAATAAAAGTTTCAAATAATCAAACAAGCTTGAATTGAGAGTTTGATAACATCTAAACGAATCAAGCTCGAACCAAGCTCAAATCAAGCTTGAATTAAGAGATTGATAACATCTAAACGAACCAAGCTCAAGCTAAGCTTCAAACAAGCTCAAGTTCATAAAAAATAAACCAAGTCAAGCTTGAACATTCATTTCAAAAGTTTGGTTCATTTTAAGCTCTGCTCGGCTCGGCTTGGTTACCTTATCAAATAAGCTTGAACATCCTAAAGTTCAGCTCGGCTCGTTTACAACCCTAATTGGATTGGTTCTGCAATATAAATAATTTTAGCTCAAATTTGGTTTGAAATAAAATTTAAACTTGAGTTCGGTTCAACTCGTTCAAACTATGATTTAATCATATTATAATTCGAAATTATTTAAATTCGAGTTTGAACTATTTGGACTTTAATTTGAACAAATTTAAATTTAAATTATGTAAAAATAATCAAAATTCAGTTAGGGTTCGGTTCACAAGCGACTCATAAACAACAAAATAAAATATTATGGGCTCTAATTTGATTATTCGAGTTTAACTAAACTCGAATGGCTCGCAACCCCTCATCTCACCTTATAAAAAAATTTTAATCTCATCTAATCGACCTAATGGCTGTCTTAAAAACTCACACATCATTTCTAGTTGTCTGGTGAGTTTCTCTTTCTTTGACTCTTGTTCTATGAGATTGTCTTAGGCACTGGACGTGTTTTAGTTGCGCATTCTTCAAAAGAGACATCTTGATTCCATAGAGTCTATCAACAGTTAGTGTCAAATATCAGATTTACAATTTTATTACTACATCATGAGCCAATAGTTTGGGACGAAATTGTTAAATGAGTTTAAACTTATAGAAATTCTTAAAACAAAGTAATAATTTTAGATCCTCTTAGCTATTTCTATTTATTTTTGAGTTTTTAAGTTAATGTATACCAAAATTTTCAAATGCTCCTTAAAACACTTTGACTTATATTGTGTCTTTATCTTTAAATTTTGATCAATTTAGATTCATCTATTTTTTAAAATTAAAATCATTATATGGATTTAACTTTCAATTTTATTTTCGATCAATTTAGATTCATATATTATTTTCATTAAAATCACTACATGGATTTAACTTCATCAAATTTTAAAGATGAGCGTTATTGTATTATCTAAAACCTTTTAAGTTATTTTATACCCTTTTTTTTAATTCAATTAAGATTCAAATAAAAATTTTGACCAAAATTATAAATTCAAATGCCTAAATTTTAAATATGACCTCTTCAACTCTTCAAAGTTATTCTTTCCTATGGTCTTAACTTTACTACAAGTACCAAAAAAAAACTGTATAGCATAAAAAAAAATTATTACATACATCTAAGCTGATCAAATTTCAATCATAACCCCTGTATTATATTCTATCTCTAAAATTATCCTATACTTTTGTTTTTTTTTTAAACAAAATAACCGATTTACCTATTTTAACTAAAATGGCTAATTTGGCAATTGCTATTGTATATCCCAGTAATCATCTGATTCATATGGAAAATAAATTGCACTAAAATATTACTACCTAACAAAATAATGCATAATGACCATCCGTTTGCATGGAACTTGGCCATACTGCACAAGAAATTATCCTACAATATCCAAAGAAAAACATATTAGTTTCTTATTAATTTCCTCTCCTCTTAATCACACTATGGGTAGCAAACCTGGTCCAGTATTTTGTGTGTTTTATATAGAAGGAATTCGATTTCAATTTAAAAGCAAACAAAGCCAAGTAATAATTCTGGAGTAGCATTCGCACGAGTGAGGCGAATCGAGCAAACATAAACAAGGGACCATTGGTAAAGACAGCTGAAGTATTAACAAGGAGCAAGCTACAATTTTAACAAGATGTTTCTTTGTAGCTATCAAACGCGATATTCAAGTGCTGGTTGTTGAAGTTATTCCCAACATGTTATCAAGAACAGTTTTTAGATCAACTCTAGGAATAATGCTTCTTGCTTACTGGTCAGACCCAGCTCACTTAAAGAAAGTCCGCTGTCTCCGTCAGTGAAGGCGCGACGAGGGTATGGTCTTACCTGTCAATTTATAGGAGTAAATTGAGTCAACAACTTTCAAACTGGCATTAAGCAAATAAACGAAAGATCCACATATCAATACAATAATATAAGTGTATAATAGCGTAACATGGTAGAGATAAACGAGAAAGTTCCCCTTCCAATATGCCAATGATTTTTAACTAAAAACACGTACAAACAGATAATTGTGAGCCCATAAAATGATGGGCATATGCAAAATGGCATTGAAAAGTTCAAAATGGCCCATACAATGGCAGGGCATATGCAAGATACATTGAAAAGTTCAAGAAAACAAAGCAAAGAGAACTGCAGAAACACCGCCATGAATACACATAGCAGAATAACAATTCGTGTAACTATCAGTAATATGCAAGAATATGTAAGCACGCACATTTGAATGATCATCTTGGACTTACAAATTTGCTAGGAGTTAGATGAGCCCCTTTTTGTGACCCAGTTATGAATACTGAAACCATACCAACTCAATTGCATGCTTGATTATTTACTTTGAGTTGACCACAAATTTTAAACTTTCTCAGGCATCAAAAGTCCGTTAATCTACACAATAACTAAACCTTCACAACTCTATAACAATTCCTTATAAGCGATGCACCATTATTTTATACATTTTCCGTATGCTTAGCCATTAACAAAAAATATAATCCCAGTATTAAAATGTCCTGAAAAATTAACTTCAATATTGCACGTGGTAAAATAATTTATTTATCATAGCAAAAGGTAATTACGCTTACCCCAAACGCTCCTCACAGTCTGTCCCTAGGTTATGTGAAGGGAAGTAAATCACGGGGTCAGCTTCTTGTCGATCGCCAAGTATAAAATAATTTATTCATGCTAAGACAAAATAGACATCCATCAACACAAAATTCAAACGTCATCAGTAGTCACTTCTATGGTTTACCCATGAGACGAATAGTTTACCCCCTAAAAATCCTAATATCAATTTTTATGTAATCAATCATTGTTCAAGTATTCTACTAAAAATGAAATCCGGAACATAATACATTGCACTTAATGTTGGTTGCTAGTGTCACCAGTATTCACTGGATTCCAACTTGATTTCAAATCTGGCGCACTAGGAAACTAAAGAAGGCCTGTTTTTTTCAGCTAGATATTATGACACTGCAAGGTTCAAATAGAAATTTCAATAATTTAGCATGGGTCGAAAATACAAAGTGAAACAGCATTGAACAAGAGGAATATGACGGACGGTTAACCTATGTCAAATAGGAAAGCCAGTTATAGTTGTGATTAGCTGATCTATTGCAGCCAAGTAGATAATGTTTGATTATCTTTATTATGAACCTAGGGACCAGATTATAAATACCAGATGGTATAGGATATAAAATATAAATTGTAAAATGTATAGTTACAAAGATGAATATACATACTAGTGGGGACTACTTAACATTGTTTCCCCACTATCTAACATAGTATTCAAACCACCACCATTGTTATACCAATCCATGCTGGCTTGATTTCCATTCAATCAACCTCCGACAGTGATACTTCAGCTTTGATTTTATCTCCATCTGTAAACTCCATGTGCAACGACTGCTCTACAATACAATCCTACTTGAGGTTGCCACATGATGTTGCCCTTTGCATGAGATGTCTGCCACTTAAGACCCTCTGCACTGTAACTCCCACACAAGGTTCTTCTATGCTGTTCCGACACCTCCCATCCTCTGTGCATTTACATCCAGTCGAAAAATTGTGCTACACCTTGGGTAGCTTCCAGCAACACCTCTCATTAGCTGCTGTCCTCCCACAGAAATGGATGTTGCCTCCCATTCTCTCCATGCAGCTACATCCTACCAAAGCTCCTTACACTCATCCAACATCATCTCCCATCTAGCATGACTTTTTTTTTCCAATGTCATTGGCCTTTCTAGCATCGACTACAAGCCTTCACGAAATTAATACCTAGTTATACTTGGTCTCTTAGCAGTTCGTTTATTCCAGCCTCATGAGAATCTTTCATTGTTTCCTCTCCTACTACAAGATTTAATCACATGCTAGGCATCTATGTGCAAGTGACATTTCTCAGACCTATGACATGACCAATAAATTGAGTACTCTTTCAATTGTAGCAATCAAACACCGAGATGATACTCAGATTGGTGGATTCCACGCCTACCTGATTATGTAGGATTGCACTAACAATGACCTCACCATCATGTTCCTTCACACTATCAATTCTGAGTAGAAGCTAAGTAAAAACTTAGGTTTGGGGCAGTGGCGTAGTCAAGATTTTCAACCAACAGGAGCAAATTCAATAAATTAAAAAAAATACAACACAATATATAATAAAAGTTATATATTAACTTCATATGCTTTTACAATAACACTTTCCGAGATTTCATGCTTTGAGAATGTTGAATAGTAGCTTCATTATCAACTATATCAAACACATCTCGCTCAATATATGGTACCAAACAATCATTTACCATATCATCTCCCAACCGATTACGAAGTGAGGTTTTGATTATTTTTATTGCTGAAAATACTCTCGACAATTGCAGTTGAAACAAGTAATAGCAATACTAACTTCAAAAGTAAATATATCAAAGGATACTTATCATTTTAGCAAGCTCGCTAATCCCCACAACCTCATAGAATTGATTGCTACTTCACATGTCAAAAAATAAAGTTATCAAGTTGGTGTTCAAGATCATTAACTCCATCGAGGAGAAATGGGATGGAAAAAACTTTCACTTCGTTAAAGTGATTGCTCAATTGAAGTTGCAAATCTATCACGTCATAAAACAGTTCAACACGATAATAGTGAAGATTTGTCATTCTTTCAATATTTCGTCGTGATCTCCCATGAAAGGCGAACAAGTCTTCCATGTGTGGGGTGACTACCTCATATTTAACACAAAATAAAGAAACTTCATTCGGTAACAAATCCCAACCATCATCTCTCATGGTTTGCAATTAATGTTTGCTTGATCTTACAAGAATCATGACATTTACGATGTCTTGATCTGTTTTTTTTTTTTTTGCAAAGCTTGCGACAAATCATTCTAGTTGAAACAACGATCCGTCGATCCCTGGAGCTATTTTCTTCAACACCAATTCAAGAACACAACACAACTCAATTAATCAACCAAAGCTCAAAATTTTCAACCCTAAATGCCCAAAAATCGAACCAACAATAGAAAAGTGAGATGGGGTTCCACTTCCACTCACCGTGCACCACAGCTTCCGAAATTGCACTCTAGGTACTGAAATCGAGCCTAAGGTTCTTCAAACCACAATTTCGGCGACAAGAACCCACAGCGGCAACAAGAAATGTGTCGCACGACTCATTCCAAGTCGCAATATACATCTATTACTCTTTCTATCATGGTTACCCACCTGGCATTCCTTCCCACATAGCTATTGTGGTCTGGCCAAAGCCTTCTCCAAAGGATTCATCAGCCCACATCCACTTAGAGTTTTGTTCAACTATTGCAGTTCTGCTGAGGCATACTCATACTTCCTTCAATTCCAAGTTATGACAAATATTTCATCTCAATAAAGTTGCATCTATAGCAGATTGAGACACATCGATTGATTACTTAATACATCCAGATAATTCCCCTCAATTCTTCACTAATCTTCTTGCCCTCATATCCAACAATAGAATGATGTACAAGAAAGTGTCTCTTCTTAATAGTGATAAGTCATGCTCTGCTTCTACACATGTATATTCCATTTTTTTTCCCTTCTAAGGTGATGCACTTCCTACTACTTACCAGTTGCAGCATCCCCTTCATAGTTCATTTTCCTTAGGATATTCTATATCTTATTCCATGTGGGTGTTCAACAGTACCTACTTTGGCACCTATTATCTCCTGGACAAATTACCCCAATGGTGTCCTAAGCATGTCTTTCGTGGTTACTTTGCCTCAAAATGATTACCCCTTTATCTATTCACTCTTTCCAAGTCAACATAGATGCTTCCAGTTGTTACTCAATTGTTCATTCCCACATCTCTTCCAACCATAATCTGCATTCCCAACAACACACCTATGAAGGTATATAACCAAGGCCAAGACCCAAACATCCTTCAACACTTCCTCTAACTCTTTCTACCATCATCCTGAATCATGCCTCTGATTTGAATCGTCCGTTGCTCTTTATCAAAGTACTCAATGATGTTCTACTTCGCACTTACTTTCTCACCATTACCATATTCTACCTTTCTCTCAATTTTAGCTTCATAGCCAATTCATCTATCATGCCCTTTCAGGTTTGAGTGCACAACAGGGCATGATAGACGAATGCTCTCCACTCTAATGGTACATAAGAGCTAAATCCATTTTCTCTAGTGAAGTTTATTGTTAGGCTACAATTAAGTCTTCACTTTAATTATTTTCTTGATGGTACTGTAGAGTAACTTAGAAGTCACTTGATGACTAAAGGATACACTTGGATTTGTGGAATGAATACTAATCTTTCACTAACCCATTTACAAATTCAATATCAAGAACCTTCATAATTATCATTTCACTGTGAACTGAATGGAGATACATTCTCCATAGGTTTTGTTTGGAAAATTTCACTCTCCACTTCTTCAATTTAGGGCTAAGAACATGAAAGATCACTAATTAGTTCACCTCACCTCTTAGGCAGACACATCCTCATTGTCTAAGTAGATCACACCATCATTGCTACTGATGATTTCGTCTTTCACTATCCCATTTACCAGTTTGATATCAAAAGCATCTTTCATGATTATTATCTCACTGAGAACTTAATGGAGTTACGATCTCCAAAGGTTTTGTTTGAAAAATTTTACACCACTTTTTCAATTTAGAAGGACTAAGATCATGAAAGAAGACTCAATAGTTCACCTCACCTCTTAGTTAGGAAGGCACATTCTCATTGTCTTAGTAGACATCACGTCACCATCATCACTAGTGATGATTTTATAAGGATCACATCTAAAGGAATACTTTCATTAGAATTTTAAGATCAATGACTTAGGAGATCTACATACTTCCTTAGGACATAGATTGCTCACTTATATCTACCAACTAAATATGTGCTTAATATGTTTAACGTGTTTGTACAGTGGGAATGCACTAACACTTAATGAATCCTAATACCAACACAAGAGCAACTACTATCAGATCTAGCGAACACCTCACAATTATAAAACCTGATATTTGATTTTTGGTTAATATGATTAATGAATTTCTTGAGACCCCATGTTGTTATATTTAGGAGATAGCACTACTATATGATCATTGGGAAGTGACATTGAGATAGTATGAGAAATGTCTCTTTTTGCAGGATTAAAATATTCAGCTTTGTGCAAGTTCTCATAGGCATTTCACATCTAGTTATTGTATTCTTTTAGGAGGTCATCTAATTTGTTGAAAGAGCAAGAAGCAAACTCTCGTAGACAAGTTAAATACAAAGGCTGAGTTAGGATGAGATCATTTAGATCAACTAATGAATGTACCTATAGAGACATATTGTGACAATCACATCATCATGTATATATTCTCAAATCTAATGTTTCATGAGAAGAATTATAAAGAGATTGCCACTTTATCATAGAATGCAATTTAATTGAATCCAATTCAAATATTTTAATCCTACAATCTCCTTCCACTTACCTTGTTTATTTTCAAATATAAGCCTACAACAATTGTATAGTCAACTGAATTTAAAATTAAAAGCAACAAGTTGCAACATAATAATAATAATTATTATTATTATTATTACACCTTCCTAATATAACTTCTCAATACCACAATGAGCATATTACCTTAGATCTGAGCATGGGTTCTTATAGCACTCTACTAAGATTAATCCCATAATTTTCGAACACTTATGTTAAAGATTACTCCAACAACATGTGTGTTGAGATTGATTTCTCTATGAATCTATAATTCCATCTCGACTAATCACTAGGACTTAAACTTGAACAACATAATTATAACTCAAGCATGGACAAGTAGTCAATTTCTTAAACTCTGCAATGCTTCAGTTGAAAAACTCAGGCTGTAAAATGATGATCAAATATTTCTAATAGACTTTCAGAATTAACTATTTAAAGCAGGAGAAAACTCACTGTAAAATGATGATCAAAATTTCTGAATATAGTAACTCAAAATTCAATGCAGCTATAAGTAATATCAGTAACATTAAAAGTCAAAGCATCAAAAATAAGTATTACCAATCTGTAGGAGCCAGGCTTAACCACCTTCCCAATATCAATGTAATCATAAAGAAACTGCAATTTTAAAGAGGAGGTATTAAATATGTAACCCACAGAGATTTCACCATCTTTTGCAAAAGACTGAATCAGAGATATATACCTGAAGCTTGTCAGATTTCAAAAAACGACGCCCTCGTCGACTGCCATCAGGCATACGCACAAGCAGTGTCACAGCATTCACATCATCTGAAGGAGGCTCTTGTGGCAAAGATGATGCCTTTGCAGCAAGCTTCCTCTCAAGTTCCTGAGGTAATATAAGTGTTACCACAACCAAAATAAAATGACATTGGTACAATACCCAATATGTATTTGTGATCAAAATGACTGGAACATTCAACTCTTCATATAAGACTCAACAAACTACTCATTGATCTACAGACGGTTACTTTAGCCCATTAAAACAGGAGAATGAATTTGAAACTTGCAATAAATTTTCAAGGCCGGAGTAATGACCAAAACAAATCAGAAGACAAAAAATCACCAGAAACAATTGAGCTATCAACAACATTAGCTTTAATTTGCAGAATATGTTTTACAAATACATAAACATAATTTGTTTATCAAACTACTTAATATTTTGTGTTACTATCATGATATTCTATCAAATCTCTATTTCTCGAAATGTATCCTAGAACCATAGTTTATAAATTGCATACCGTGCCGGACGAAATGGGTGAAATTTGCCATTCCGCCCACTGCCTGCCTGTGTTGTTAAAGGCGCCCCCGAGGCGTGAGGCGCACAAGGCGCTGAAAAAAACATCTTTTCCCATGCGAGGCGGGCGTTGTTTGTCAGGCACGCTAGGCGCGCATAGGGCATCTTTGCACCTCACCTGAGGCGCGATTCGTGAAAATTTTTTGGATTTTTTACTAAAAAAGCATTTCATTTGGTTTGGAATTAGGGCACGGAGAAGAAAAAAATAGAAGGGAAGAAGAAAAGAACGCAAGAAGAAGAAAGAACCCGAGCCTATACCCGGAGTCCACCACCGCCGTTGCCTTACTTGCGCCGTCATACCCAGGTATGTGTTTTTCCCTTCTTTATTTTTGTGTTTTAATGTTCTTTACTTCTTCTTCTTCTCTTCTTTTTCTTGTGTTATCTTCTTCTTCGCATCTTTTCTTCTCCTTCTTTTCTTCTTGCTGAGTTGCTGGTTCATGTTCTTGTTGCTGTCCGGTTTTGCTTTTTTTTTTTGTCCTATTTTTTTTCATTTTTGCTGGCTCGTGTTCTTGCTGCTGTCCAGTTTTGCTTTTTTTGTCCTGTTTGCTGGTTCGTGTCCTTGCTGCTGCCCGGTTTTTTTGTTTTTTTGTCCTGTTTGCTGGTTCGTGTTCTTGTTGCTGTCCAGTTTTGCTTTTTTTGTCATGTTTTTCTTTTTGTTTTGTCCTTTTTTCTATTGCTGGTACAATGTTTTTCTATTGCTGGTACAGTGTTGATTTTATTTTGTTTTGATTTTTTAGACTATTTTCTTGTTCAATTATCATAGATGGTAGTAGTGATACTCCAACATATATATCACGGAATTAATTTCAAAGAGTTAATCCGGATAACAAAAATGATTTGATTTGTAACTTTTGTCAAAAAAAAAAAAGTTATAAAAGGGGGTATATATCGTTCAAAACAAAAAAAAGTCATCTTTCTTGTTGGAGTTTCGAAATACTACGGCTTGCAAAAGATGTCTGCCTCATGTATGTGAAGAAATTAAAAATTTCATGGAGAAAAAGACAGAAAAAAGTAATCTTTATAAACTTGCGACATTGGACTTTGAGGATGTAGACCCTCTTGGAGATGATATTGATATGGATAATATTGGAGCTAAAGCTATGCCACCTATAAGTACAAATACAAGTTCTAGATCAGTAAATATGCAAAAAAGGCCAAAACAAATAGGTCTAATGGATACGTATTTTGCTCCTAATGTGCAAAAAAAATGTTGAAAGTAAAAAGGATAAAAAGAGACAAACTACGATAAATGAGGCATACAAGAAAGAATTGAGGGAAAAAGCTTGTATAGCCATAACTGAATGGATGTATGATGCGCCAATTCCTTTAATGTTGTTAACTATTCAAGGTTCAAAAAGATGTTGGACTTGGTTGGTCAATATGGTGTAGGTCTAAAAGAACCTAGTTATCATGAGGTGCAGGTTCCTTTTCTAAAAAATGTTGTTGATAGTGTGACAAATGATTATATTAAGTTGTGTGAAACAAAATAGGCCAAGTATGGTTGTAGTTTGATTGCAGATGGGTGGACAACAAAAAGCAAAGGACATTTTTTTAGTGAATTCTCCAAGAGGTTCAATTTTCATCGAATCAGTTGATTCTTCTGATTATGCAAAGACTGGAGAGAATATTTCAGTTGCTTGATCAATTTGTGGAGCGTGTAGGAGAAGCAAATGTTGTTCAAGTTGTTACAGATGATGCAAGTAACAATGTACTTGCTGGTAAGAATCTATTTAATTCTGTCTTATCAATATGCTTTTTCTTATATATGTTAAACTTATCTAGTTTTCTAACTTAAAAGCGAAAAGACCACACTTGTATTGAACTCCTTATGTTGCTCACTACGTACTTGATCTTAGAAGATATTGAAGAATTGTCTAATTTTAAAGCAGCATTGAAGAAGACAATGAGTGTGAATGTCTACATTTATGTTCGCCCAGGCATGGTAAATATGTTGAGGTAATTCACAAGACAAAAAGAGCTTTGTCGAGCGAGTGTCACAAGATTTGCTACTTTTTTCTCACTCTTGAAAGGATACACCTACAAAAGCAAAATTTAAGAAAAATGTTCATTTCTAAGGATTGGAGAGAGTAAATGGGCAAAAGAAGCAGCGGGGAAGAAGGTAGCTACAATCATTATGACACTTAGATTTTAGAAGAGTGTTGTGCATATTTTAAATATATATGGCCCTTTAGTCCGTATTCTAAGACCGGTTGATAACAAAAGAAAACCTACAATGAACTATATTTATGAGGCTATGGATAGGGCAAAAGAAACAATTATGAAGGTCTTTAAGGAGAAAGAAGAGAAATACAAAAAAGCATTTGAGATCATTGATAAGAGATGGGAATGCCAACTCAATCGGCGGCCTCTGCATGCTGCAGGACATTATTTGAATCCAGAATATTTTTATTCATACACGGATTCAAATATCTGTGGAGAAGTGGCGAATGGTTTGTTTGAAGCTATGGAGAGATTGGTTTCAAACGCGGCTAAGAAAGATAAAATCACTACCCAGCTCTCTATATATTGAAAGGTAGAAGGGCTATTTGGGAGGGATGTGGCAATTAGACATAGAAGAGCATTATCTCCAGCAGAATGGTGGAAATGCTATGGAGCAAATACTCCAGAATTGCAAAAATTTGCTATTAAAGTGCTTAGCCTCGTAATGCTTCTGGCTGTGAGCGCAATTAGAGTGTATTTGAGGTATGTAATAAATATAAATGTATAATACTATTAGTATGTTACTTTTATAAGTAGAAAATATTCTTTGTTATTTTATTATACTTATTGTGATTTTTGACATTTTGTAGATTCACAG
>JBBMJZ010225699.1:0-19322 GCA_037833815.1 Zingiber zerumbet
GCCTAACCGGAGCATTTATTGGTCGTCTAAGTACATGTCCGTACCATCTTAAACGTGTCTCACGGAGTTTTCCCTCAGTATCTTTTTGTAGAAACATTGAAATATTTGGGTTACTTGTTTATTGTTGTCAAGACAAAATGTTGCAAGTTATGCTAGATGGTTGTTTTCTTTCAAACTATTTTTTTTTTCATTGTAGCATTGTCAAACTTCATGGGCAAATCAATATCATACTTGAGTTTTATGGACAAGGGCACATTTTAAGAATTTTTTTGGGCCATAGAATGTTGATGAGATCAAACAAAATTCTGTTAATTTTTTTCTTTTTTTTATTGTCAATCAATCCAACCTGCCCATATGTGCAATTTCACATTGTGCTAGTCAAATTTCAATTTTTTGCTTTTGTTCATGATGAGAGTTTTTTGCTGATGCCCTGTTGTTTGCTGGATACAAAATCTTGTTAAAATCTGTTATTGAAGATTTTTCAGCCTGAGCATCATGCCATGCGTGTAAGTGGCCTATCAATGGTCTTGGCACAACTTCTCTGTATACTGGCTGCTACTTATCTGTTAAACGAGAGTTTGCTATGGGTACGGATACCATTACTTGAAAATCGAATCTTCCTTAGGACACTTAATGTCAGGCATTCTCTTCCTGGATTCTTTAGATTTGACTGGATATACTTAATCCAGTAATAAAATAGGTTGCTTCAGCCAATCTATGCTGATGGAGGAAGAACCTATGTTTGAGGAAGAAAGAAAGTGGGGGAAAAAAATGAAGTAGCAGTGGATTAATAACTTCTGTGTGTTGTTGGTTCTTTGTTGTTCTCTATTATGAGAACATTTACCAAGGTGGAATTTTAGGAGATCACGTAGAAGTTGCTTGTGGCCCACATATAGCACATGCAGTCTGCGTGTGCAGTAACAACCCACATATAACACATGCAGTCTGCAAGTGCAGTTAAAAGAGAGATATGTGAACCATTTTAGACTAAGCTGAATTGGCTTAAAACCAGTTATTCTATTTGGTATCTGGTAATTGGTAGCTTGTGTCTAACTTAAATACTTATTTTGCAAGTGATACTGTGATAGATAAATTAATTATATGCTTGTCACACAATATGATATTTGTAACATTAAGGATCACAATTTACCTCGCCCCATCAAGACCCATCCCAACCTTAACCAGGCCACTCTACTTCACCTGAAACATAAACGGGATAGGGATGAGGCCTAAGAAACAACTCTTATATGCAGGGTGAGGCAGGTACGGATTGAATTTTTAAGCTCTACTCTGCTAGACTCGCTTGAATTTAATTTACAACAACAATAACTAAGCTTTATCCCACTATGTGAGGTCGGTTATATGGATCTTTTACACCATTAAGCTCTATTTTCTACTATATCATTATCTATATTTAAATAAATTTTATCTTGTTACTATCAAGTCTTTTTTGGTCTTCCTCGTTTGATATGCCTGTTTGCCATAGTTTCATATTGCCTAATTGGAGCATTTATGGATCGTCTAAGTACATACTTGTACCATCTTAAACGTGTCTCTCGGAGTTTTCCCTCAATAGATGCAACTCTGACTTTCTCTCTAATGCTCTTATTTCTTATTCTGTCCATCCTCGTATGCCCACACATCCACCTTAACATCATCATCTCTGCAACTCTCATCTTCTGCCCATGTGCTCAAGTCATAGTCCAACATTTAACTCTATATAATATAGCGGGTCTAACTGTGGATTTGTAGAATTTTCCTTTAAGTTTTATAGGTATTTTAGCAATACACCCGAGTTCTGGAGATGTAGCGGTCTTTGTCAAGACGTTACAATCAGACCCTACAACACGTTTCTTTCAGGAAACAACCTGACATAAACACAATAGTTTAATGGATCTATTCATTGAATATTTGTCATAGTTTTAACGCTGGCCAGCAACTTAATGCAACCCCTCTCCTTTATCTAGACTTGGGATCGACCATAACCGGCTCGTCATGGGCAGAGTTGCTTGAATTTAATTTACAATGTTATATATATAATAATAATATGTATTTTATATTATATATTATATTTTATATTGTCATTCCAAACCTAACCCGTATGAGAAATGAGGGGTAGGGATGGTGAAGAATTTCTCTTACCTACCCTGTTTCCTATATGGAATGGGATAGGAATTGGAAATCTCTTCTGCCTCATTGTCATCCCTATCTTATGGGATCTGTTTACAAATACTGATTGATATATTTTTGTTCTGCATTGTATGATCAACATATGTTTTTTCCCCAATATGATGCATACTTTGATTAAATATACTTATTAATTGCATGTATGTTTGAAGTCTTTATTAATGTAATTTTTGTTAATATTTTTAATACACAAACAACAAAGTCTTTATCCCACTAAGTAGGGTTGGCTATATATAGTCTATTTTAATATTGACTACATATGGTTGCTAGTTGTGAGCACTAGATATTAATTACATGCAGGTTACTTGTATACTGTTGATTACTATTGATCTTTATGTTGCATGTGTTTTTCACTTCTATGTGTCAATATGTAAGCTAGTCTTTTTTATCAATATAAATATTTCAATATTTAACATTGACCATCTATGCCTCCATCCATATGTGCATGCTATGCAATAGGTTTTCACATACCACTTGCGTATACTTTTTTAAACTTTGCTTCTTATAAATGATTGGAGAATTAATGTATGATGCATATCCATTTAGAGCTTTCTCAACTAAGTATTAGTATGATAATAATAATAATAATAATAATAATAATAATAATAATAATAATAATAATAATAATAATAAATCACAGCAGGTAGAATATTCCAGGTCTTTTGAAACATGTCAAATTTATAGATTCCTCAACTTTTAAGAAAAGCTGAATAATATATTACATCTAGTAAGGGAAATAAAACACATTTAACTTTCTAATTAATACCAAATGAATTTGTCCTAGACCCTAAATAGCATTTTCTCATTTGATAAACAGCCAAATTTGTATACTCTTGTTCTTGCACTCAAAGATTCCTCTGGGAACATACTTGACTGTGAATCATGTCAAGTAGGCATAAGGCAAATATCTCAAGCTCCAAAACAATTGCTTGTTAATGGCCAACCTGTGGTTATTCGAGGTGTGAATAGACACGAGCATCATCCACGTACTGGGAAGGCAACTCTGGAAGCATGCATGATCAAGGTGCTTGTTTTTCAGTTTATTTATTTGTTTTCATGGAGTTGTACATCAACAAAGACTATTGTAGCTTAGGTAAAGTATGCCTTTTTACCTGACTACAATCCCATCTTCTCTTTCAAGGACCTGGTTGTGATGAAACAAAATAATATCAATGCTGTGAGAAATAGTCATTACCCTCAACATCCCAGGTGGTATGAGCTGTGTGACCTTTTTGGGGTTTACATGATCGATGAAGCAAATATCGAGACACATGGATTTGATTTATCTAGTACTTTTAAGCACCCAACACAAGAATCTAGATGGGCAAGTTCTATGTTAGATCGTGTAATTGGCATGGTGGAGAGGGACAAAAACCACGCGTGCATCATATCATGGTCTCTGGGAAATGAATCTGGATATGGTCCTAATCATTGTGCCATGGCAGGTAAATGAATTGCAGAGGAATTGTTGTAGTGTTAGGCTTGTACCCATCATTTCTCCATAAGCTTGACTATATATACCAAATTATATTCTAGGTTGGATTAGGGAGAAGGATTCATCAAGACTCTTGCATTATGAAGGTGGTGGTTCTAGGACTTCATCAACAGATATCATTTGCCCCATGTACATGCGTGTATGGGACATTTTGAAAATTGCTAAAGATCCAAATGAAAGTCGGCCCTTGATTCTTTGCGAGTATGCTTGTTAACCGTCTCTTTTGCTGTCATAATGTTTTAGTGTGTTATTTCTTTGCCACTTTAGTTGTTATTAGTTTTTTCTGAAGCTTTTCTCTGTCAGGTACTCACATGCTATGGGAAATAGTAATGGAAATATTCACAAATACTGGGAGGCTATTAATGGAACATTTGGACTTCAAGGTGGTTTCATATGGGATTGGGTTGACCAGGTTAATTGAAATCGAGATGATTTCAGCAATTTTTTTTGTCTTTTTTTGTTTTTTTTTGTTTTTAAGTTCTATCTACTCTGATCCCTTTATACTGTGTGCTGATACTTTGGTCACTCTTGTTGCTCTACTATAATAATTAAATTTATTCTATTATGATTCCGAACCCGTTGTAACTGAACACTTTCCATTAATCATGCTAATTCACTATATTTCTGTCTCTATTTTTTCTCTGTATCTTGGTCGTGCAAAGTTATAGTTTTGTTATCAACTTAGTGATGCTAACATAACACATGCTTTAATTGTTGATCTCCTAGTAAGTGATGAGAAAAGAATGGTGCATTTGGTTTATTGGAATAGCTATTCTATTCCTTGTAATTTCCATGGGATATGTGTGGTTACAAAAATTAACAGAAATACCAATCCCACTGAATTATTATTCCCTAATCATCCTTCATGCCAATTCCTTGCTTTATTCCAAGGAATAATTATTCCTAATCTATTTTACTCACCACAGCATATCTGTTGCTACTACGTTCAGTTCTTAAAACTAAAACAAAAAGAATGCAAATTTTGATGGCAAGACAGGTAATATCCCCAATTTTTTTTTTGCTAATTTAAAGACTTGTAATTTGATTGAGAAATGATTGTTTGGGAGCTTTTAATTGAGAGGATTAGCACGGTGATTAAAGAAAATTGGTGAATTATGGTTGTGGTATTAGTCAGTTTAGTGAAATTCGATTTTATTGGGGGTGTGTTTTAGTTGAAAATGGGTTAGTAAAATTCTGAATCAATTTTATCAGGTTATGTTTTAGTTGAAAAAGGATTAGGCTTGATTTTTTGAACTGGAGCCAGTTTACGCGGTTAAGTTGCATTCAAGTCTAACCATGTTTGTATAAATGAGAGAGAAGTTGATTTATTTGGTTTCACTTAAAAAACTGGGAATGAAGGGGTTGAAACCTTTTTTTTGTTGTTGTGTAATGTGTGCAACCCAAAGGAAAAGAAAGGGTTTCTCATCTTCTTCTTTGTCTCCTCTTGACTGACCAACACAATTTCTTTCCAAGAGTTTGGTTTTTCATCTTCCTCCCTGGCCATCTCCCCTCAAGAAATTCCTCTCCTCTTCTCTCCTTTTGGTGGCCGGTGCATCAAGGAAGGAGAAGTTTGTGGAGTCTTAGGGCTGTGACTTGGATCTCTGTACACTTGTTTTAGGTAAAGGATTGACAATCTCACCCTCTGTGTCTAGTTGGAAGTCTAGGAGATCCCTAATGGTTACTTAAGTCTCTACAAGGGAAGACTAAAACTAAGCCTTTTTTTCCCTCTAGCCGGGTCATTTGAATAAGGCAGTGCATATGAAGGGGATTTGAGCATCTTCCTGTCTATGGTTGTGAGTACCCTTGGATGGTAGGGTGACTCGTAAAGGGAATTTTCAGTTCTGTTGTGATCATAGGTAGCTACTAAATAAGAGGACTACCAAATCAAAAACCCAACAACCCCTCTAAAGGACTATTTCAAAGTGAGTGCATAGAGAAACAATTTCAAATTTGAGTGTCAGGTATAACAACTAAATTGTGGCATGGAAAACTTTAGGGAGGGTGAATTGAAGCTCTTGGGTTGGACCAAACGGAAAAAATAACATTTAGGGTAGGAAATGCCTTATGGGCCATTGGACCCTTTGCCTAGAATAGGTTGCTAATTCAGGTCTATTAGAACCTGGTAAGTTAAATTTTTTATATTATGCACACTTAACTAAATCAACCCTTATTCTTTATCAGGCACATGATGGGGGAGTTGGCCCTTATTTTTTATTATGCATTTGAGTATCTTGCATGTGCGCATAATGAGATCGACCAACACTCGTCATGTATACATAATAAAGAATAAAGTCATAAATATCAAAGTTGTGTATCCCAACTGAAGATCATCAAAGCAGTACAATTCTCTTCAACAAATCCAATGAAAGGTGCAAGGTTTTCCCAGACCTCCAGTAAGAGATCTTACTAGATGTTTTAACTTCTGCAGTTCTCTGTGTATCACTATCAATGTGAGTAAAACATCATCCATATATGGGACATGAATAATGGTCACAGAAGAGCATTCTGAATAATAACTCAGCTGTTAGGAAAGTTACTTTTGCCATTCCCATTGGTAATATCTTAAGCTTTTACAATTCTTATTAACATGGTTTGAGGTACCAGCAGTAGTGGTCCCTTACTGGTTTGACAAAAAACTGGTACCTATACTATACCAAATATTTTTAGTTGCTGTTTGTTGTTTGCTATAAATGGATAGTTTTAATAAACTGGTTTGGTGGATGCTCATAGTTGATTGCCTGCCTTTAGGGTTTACTGAAAGTTGATGTTGATGGATGTAAACACTGGGCTTATGGAGGTGACTTTGGAGATAGCCCCAATGACTTAAACTTCTGTCTGAATGGAATCGTGTGGCCTGATCGAACCCCCCACCCTGCAATGCATGGTAGTAATTATATTAATATACATCCCCTTAATGTGGATGAATGTTGGTTTTATTGTCATCTTAGTTTCCTTTCATCTTCATTTTAAAACTAAATCCTTATCTGTTGTTATTATGGTTATTTTCAGAAGTTAAGTATCTTTATCAGCCAATAAAAATTGTTTTAGCTGAAACCAAAGTTGAGGTACGTCCTTGCTTTTTTTTTTTTTAAATTTCATTGTGTATCTGAATGAACAGCATTTTGATATCTTATATCTACGTTTCTCTAGATAACTAATGCACAGTTCTTCAACACAACACAAGAAATAGAGTTCAGTTGGCATCTTCATGGAGATGGATGCAACCTAGGTTGTGGAACACTTAATCTTCCAGTAATACAAGCCCAAGAGAGTTATGGCATTGAACAAGAATCAGCACCATGGTATTCTGTTTGGAAAGCATGTTCAGCTAGAGAAGTATTTTTGACTATTATTGGAAAGCTTAGACATTCAACCCGGTGGGCAAAAGATTGCCATGTCCTTGCTTCTACTCAATTAATTTTATCTGCTAAAGATGATTCCATTCCTCATGTACTTCTTCAGCAAACCTCTATTCATATCAATATCATGCCATTTATCCTTTGCATGACCTGTGATTCTTATTTGCAGGTTGTAAGATTGATTTCAGATTCCAATTTGATATCCAAAAATGTTGGCAACATCATAGCAATTGAGAAACAGAATTCCTGGCAAATCAAACTTAACACCCAGACTGGAACAATTGAGAGCTGGAAGGTAATTTCTTGAGGGTGGCGCTCATATTTACATTCCAATCATAAATTTTGTGCATCAAAGTGAAGGTTTGCATCTTGTGGTGCTTTTGATACTCTCAAAATACATCTGGAAATTTCTGGTATTATATACCCCAGGACCCAGGTTTGCTATATATTGGTTTGGCAAATGTTAGAGATTAGATGCTTGTGGATGATGGAGGTCCTCAGATGCATCTTGATTCCTAAAGGATTACTAGCTGGACCTTGGAAATAATAGCTTAGGCAACTACAGTCATAGAATAATTATTGCATATTTTTACACCCCGCCTAGAGTCAGCTATGTAAATAACTAGTTGCTACTATTTTTAGAGTAAGCATAATAAAATATATCATACCTCTATTGGATAACCACTATGATCCTTGGAAAATCTTGCTTAACTAACTTGACATCCACTTTGAAATTTAACTTTGAACAAAAAAGCAGTAAATACAAAAATTCTAGTCATGAAGGCAACAAAAATGTGTGCATGCATATGGATAAGGCCCAACAGAGGCATATATCGACACGTCATCGTTATCATCTCAGTAGAACTACAACAGTGACTTCTATGCAACCAATAAACCATGATCAATACAATTACAAGCCTACATATGAAAATTAAACACACAAGTAGAAGACTATAATAGTAAAGGTGTTCTCTGACAATCATGCTATATCAATAAAACTATGAATAGTCATTGGCAAAGATCAATTAGGCTACCTCACTCCATAAAAGTGATACCCAGTGGCTGCCCAATAGAGGTATGACCGCATGCTACAGTTCATGGCATTGCATCTTGCACTCAATTTCTGAGGGAATAACTATTTTAATATATAAGTTCAAAAGCCAAAGTCATGTTCAAATAAATACATGGGCCAAACCCTAGGTGATATGACATCACTATCAAAGTCATAGGAGGAAAAATTTATTAAGAAGTACAGAACTCTAGAAACTTGTACATCCACCAACACCAGATTCTAACCAATGTAAACTAGGGATGAATTGGTATAAACTCTTTTACACATTTGTTTAATCTCACTTGGAGAGTTATGAGCTATAACATTACGTAAATGAATTGTTATTAACTTGAAGAAATCTTAATATAGTTCTAATAATTCTAAATAATAACCATTTATATTTTTTTAAGTTTTTTTGAATTTTAGAGTGTAACATTTGTCCTACCATATCATTTAGAAAATTTTGTGAGATTATTTCATAACATCTCAATAGAATTCAACTTTAGTTGGTCCTATTTTTGTGAATGTCTGAAAGCATTTATGAGCCAAAAAATTGTACTTTGCAGTATATTGAGCATCATTCAATCACCTTAGCAATATTAACTATTATTTCATATGTCAAGGTTATTGTTTACATTAATTTAGGTTATAACATTAGTAACATTTGTTTGCTTATTTTTGGTTTGTCAACACAGGTTCAATCTGGTTACCAAGGGAAAGTGATTAATGAGGAAAACCCATAATTCATTTGTTGTACTTGTAGAGAATATTTTAAATTAATAATATAAGAAATTGTTTAAGCTCTTGATTGACAACAGGTTGGAGAGTGTTCATTAATTAATCAAGGGCTACTTCCCTGCCTATGGAGAGCACCTACTGACAATGATAAGGGAGGAGCCCCCAACAGCTATCTCTGCAAATGGAAGGCCGCCTTACTGGATCGTCTCACATTCCATACAGATGAATGCTCTGTGAAGGAATTGACAAGTAATATGGTTCATGTCAAAACTGTATTTATAGGTGTTCCAAAGGATCAAGAAATCCTGCTGAAATCCAAAAGCTCTAACCAGGAGTCCGAGGAGCCTATACATATTCAATGCAAAGTTGAAGTTAATTATTACATCCACAGCACTGGTGATGTCATTGTTGATTATATGGTAAATCCTAAAAATGATCTTCCACCTCTTCCACGAGTTGGAGTTGTCTTTCATTTAGAGAAATCACTAGATCATGTCTCCTGGTATGGTAAAGGACCATTTGAGTGCTATCCTGATCGAAAAGAAGCTGCTCATGTTGGCATATACGAAAGTAGTGTCCAAGATTTGCATGTTCCTTACATATTTCCTGTAGAATCTTCTGGACGCACAGATGTAAGATGGGTAGCCTTTCAAAATAGCAGTGGAGTTGGTCTCTATGCTTCTGCTTATGGTACCTCACCACCTATGCAAATGAGTGCAAGTTTCTATGGAACTGCAGAGCTTGAGAGAGCAACTCACAACCACTACCTAGTCGAAAAGGACTATGTTGAGGTATTTGCTCCCACATGTGCATATGCGAGAGAATTACATTGCATGCTCTTGTTTTACATCTTGCATGAAAATCTACGGCCAATAAAGTTACTCTAAATATGCAGTTTCTGAAAATCCAGCTAACTTATTCATGTGGCTGATGCAATAAGAAACCTGTTATAGTTGTCTTTCATATTCTAAAATTGATCACATACTTGAACTAGTGAAAAACAATTAAGAGGAATTGCTACATCATATTCCTTGTTGTTTATTTCTGGGTCATTGCAAAATTTCTCCAACTTTTTAGTGATTTCTTGGTCTTAACTTGGCAAATTATTCTATACAGTTTACGGTATTATCCACATCCACCAAACTGGTAAGCATTTATCTGAACAGCAAATAAGCCAACAAGACACTGCTATCTTGTTTGAATGTTCACTCCATTTGTTTTTTATGTACAAAATCTTTGGGTAAAATGTTTACCGATTACAATTACCTCGTGAATTTTACTTGTGGGTGCAAAGAGTTACTACAAACTGTTTGCACCCACTGGGGAGTTATGGCTGTTGTGAAATCATGCTCCTTTTTGGATTGCAGGTGCACCTTGACCACAAACACATGGGTATAGGTGGTGATGACAGTTGGTCACCTTGTGTCCACGACGAGTACCTAGTGCCTCCTGTTCCATACTCATTCTCCATAAGATTGAGTCCGATCATTCCTCCAACCACAGGCCAAGATATCTACAGATCTCAGATCCTCTAGTTATGCTTTCGGCGATTCTTCTGCAAAACAACAATATTGAGGCAGATGGAGGTCTCACAATTTGAGGTATTTATTGTTTTATGGAATAAGCATTTGGTTATTGTTGATCAAATGAATGCCTTCGATGCTGAAGTTGATATTTAATAATCTCCCGTGCCATATTCATACTGCGTTTACTGGGGGGTTACATTTGAACAAGTGTGGGCTTCAATACGTTCTGAAGCATATAACTTGCGCTAAGTTGAAGGCTTTGGAAGCCATATGCCTGGACCATTTTGCAGGCCAAAAGTGCTCCAACCCTTTTTGTTCCTTTTCAAGCTTTTGATTAATATAATTATTTCAATGATTAATCTTTTTGCTTTTTTTTTTTTACATTTTTTTTAATTTTAAAAAAAGTGTCTTCTAAATATCCCAACTTTTACATGATTTTGTGGATGGGGTTTAGCACCTGGGTCGTGTTGAGTCTGGGTGGGTCTGTGTCATGCCTAGCATGACTTGTTACTGAACCATGTCTGGAATGATTTATGGCCAAACCATCTATCTCTACCCATGGCATGATCCAACCTCTATCACATGAGCCAATTTGAGTTGATCACATATTTAGATTGCCAGGCTTATATATCCCATTTACAATAAGAAATAGCTAAACGTCCAATAAGCTAACTAATAATCATTTTTATAATTTTATAATAATCATTTCATCAGAATATAATTCATAGTTAATTTACAATCGAGCCAAATCCACCATTAAATAGTGAAATGAACTGAATCAAGTCACTCCCATCAGACCAGCTCCATTGTAGGACAAACAGAACCCTACCCTACCCTAACCTAAGCAAGGCGCCAATTCCCCATATTTTGGTTCATTGAATCCTTATCTAAAGAACAAAGGCAAGGAGAGTAAATCCAAACTAAAGCCAGTGACCCTTCTTGTAAAGAACCCTAGTTCGTCCTCGGAGAATCAAAGTAAAGAAAAGAATTGCCACTTGGGACTGCAGGGGAAGTGCAGGTGTGATTGGACTTGGAGTTGATGGATTTTTGAACTGGATGTTCAGACTTGCAAACACTGGGGGGATGGTTGGGTGCATTGAACCTCTGGCTGCTGGTGGCCATAATATTCCTTTTGATTAATTCAACAACATCCACAGAAGCATGCACAAGAAGACAAAAGCAATTGGCCAAAGGCATCGAAGGGCATACATTTAAAACGCCCACTTAAATTTTAAAATTTTCAAAAGGTGTATTTATTTTTTATTTTACCCCCTTTCGTTAATCACTATAATGTTGTATTTAGAGAATAATATCATTATGGAATTGGGTTTTAAAGAACACGTTTGGTGTAGTATTGATTTTAAGATTTATGCAGCACCAAAATAATATTAATTTTTAAAATATAACACCATATTGGTACGTTGTTTTTTTTTTAAAAATATGGGAAGGGTAAAATAAGAAACTAAGTATAATTTTTAAAAAAATCTAAAAATTAAATTTATCTTTTTCTATTGAAATTTCCTAATTTTAAGTGCATCTTGGGTCAAGTTAACCCATTGAACCGGTTCGACTTTTTTTATTTATATACAAAAAGACAGTATAAATTCGGATCGGAGACGCAATGCATGTGTAATGAAATGAAGCTTGGTGGACGATGCATCGATGCGGAGTTTGCATGCCCTGAGTTTCTAGCAGCACGTTTGGTCTGATGGTGAGTGGAAGTGCAATGGCGGTGCTGCTGGCCGCGGCGGCTCTGCTGCTGTTGGTGCTGCCGCTGGTGCTGCCTCCTTTGCCCCCGCCTCCTCCCTTCCTTCTCCTGCTCCCCGTGGCCATGGTGCTCCTCCTCGCCTTCCTAGCCTTTCTCCCCAACACGCCCACCCCGCCGGCTCACCTACAGTACTACTGATCATCCTTAATTCATCCCACACCTCCCCAGAGGATCCATTAAGCTTTTTACCATCTTTCGTTTTTTGCTTTCTGTTTTTTCTTTTGGTGTCTCGTTCGACAGATGAAGAACGCCTGTTGAGCTGCGCCAGTGACAGACAGTACAGGATATGAACTTGCTGTGCTTGCTTTCGGATAAGGCGTCGATGGCCAAGCCACAGGCTCGTAATTAGCTGAGCTGAGGGCAGTGCATGCAGGCGGAGTCCAGCAATGGGTGCAGCAGGGCAAGTGGGTGCGAGGACTGCTCAGTGCTCACTGGCCGCCTGCAGCTTTAATCGCCCGTGAAGAAAGAGTGAAATGAGAAGGAGAAGGGAAATGAAAGAGAATGATGATTCGATTTGCCTGTTTCAGCTATCTGATCAAATAAAACAGTGTTTTTTCCTTCTACCTGTCATTTGATAAGAATTTATTTGCCCTTGTGGGTGTAGCATAGTTGGTATTCAGGTAGGACTTACCACCAGAAAGGAATGATTCAATTCTCTATAGGTATAAATACTGCTTCAGATTATCTCGTGCTCCTTGCCTAGGAAGGTCCCTCGACTAAAGTTGAATAAGTTTCCATGATTTACCTATAAAATTACATTCATTCAATACACAAAATTAATTAAATGAAGGAGCTTGAATAATTTGTTAAATTAAATGAATAATGATATGTATTCAGTTTGTTAATATTCATGAAACAAATTATGAATAATTCGTAAAGAACTCCTTGATAAGAATATTTATTTGCTTCTACTTATCATTTGATAAGAATTTATTTGCCTTGCGGATATAGCTGAGTTGGTATTCGGGTAGGACTTACCATTGGAGAGACATGATTCAATTCTCGTGCTCACTGTCTAGGAAGGTCACTCAATTAAGGTTGAGTACGTTTCTATGATTTATCTATAAAATTAGGTTCATTCAATACACATAAAATTAATTAATGAACGAGTTTGAATAATTCATTAAATTAAATGAATAAGCATATGTATTCAGCTCATTAATATTCATGATTGTTTTTGAATAATTTGTGAAACTATAATCAATATGATAAATAAATAAATTTTCAAAATGAGTAAATAAACTTGTATCATCAAGCTTAATAACCAATTAAACAAGTTTACATGGTAAATTTTCAAATAAGCTTGAAAGCTAGACTTGAACAAAGTTCAAGCTCATTGATGCGGTGAATAGGAAAGCGTCCTTCAGTGGAGATCAGGGGTCAACATACTTGTACAGGTGCCGATCAAAGTCCTAAATGGGTCAAATGGTCGAGCAGCTAGTCTTGAAGGATGTGTCTCTCTCTCTCTCTCTCTCCTGGCTTTTGCCAATCGGACTGGTTCTCTATAGGCCCCACTCCCATATCTATTGGATCTGCACAGGGCTCTGCTCCTCATTCTCTCCCAATCGACTTCCGCCAATCGAACTGGATCTCTATGGGTCCCACTATGAGCTTTGCCAG
Organism: Zingiber zerumbet; assembly: GCA_037833815.1. Classification (NCBI taxonomy): domain Eukaryota; kingdom Viridiplantae; phylum Streptophyta; class Magnoliopsida; order Zingiberales; family Zingiberaceae; genus Zingiber; species Zingiber zerumbet. Next base: position 13,745 of record JBBMJZ010225699.1, read on the forward strand.
ACCTGCACGGGGGCTCTGCTCCTCGTTCTTTTCCGATCGGATTTGGACTAGCTATCTATGAGCTCCACTCCTAGCTCTGCCAGACTTGTATGAGACTCTACTCCCCATTCTCTCCCGATCAGCTTCTGCTGATTGTAATGTCTCTCTACCAGCCCACTCTCGATTTTGTCGGAACCGCACGAGGCCCTGCTCCCCATTCTCTCCTGATCGGTTCCTACCGATCATACTTGTTGTAAAATAAACAACATTACCTTGATGGGTTGCCTATGGAACTCTACCCCCCTCTCCTTTGGGGATATCACCACAACTCATTTAGGTCTCATCAAAGAGTGGACTATCTGCGAGGTGCCCATCTTCTAGTTAACGACCCAATAGGCCTCTTGGCCCGTGATCCCATCTCACCATTAATACAACACGTGGATTTGTCAGAGAGTCAGAAGATCGTATCAGATACGTAATATGCTCTTCCCATACCTGTAATGTGATTACCGAATACATTGTAAATATGGTGATGGGACAAGTTGACTGATAGCCATATAATGCCTCATTAAATGCGGGGATTGTGAAGGGCATTATAAAAGGGGGTCCTTCTCCACTGGTACAGGTACGCACACACATACTCAGACATTCTCCTACCTTTTTCTATTTTGCACCACCGTTTTGCCACCACAGTTTTATGAGAGTAGCTTCGCTAGGAACCCCACCGGTCTGTTTACTGATGATTTCACTCCTTTTGCTAATGTTTGCAGGCAATTTTTGGAGTTCTTGAGTTGAGGTCTTATTCCCGGTCCATATTCCAGCTAGCTCATCGGCAGTCTGTTCTCCACCGCTTCCAGATGAGATCAAATTTGAAGCCGTTTATAGGAACCTCTCCGCCTGATCTAGGACGTGAAGATAGACAACGTCAGGAAATAACCATTACTTTGTCACAAGAAGACTTCAACTTGCTTGTGATGGCTAAAACACAAGCATTGGCGCAAAAGCAGCAAGCAACAAATTCTTCCTCTTCAAAAGCACCCACTGCGCTAGCCACGTCATCCAAAGGTCCACCAACCATGGGTGGATGATTCAAACTTAAGCAGTATGAAATTTCCAAGGGCCTTGATTCAAGCATCTGCAGAAGATTGCACATGTGCCAAGCTGTCTCAAGGGTCTTCTACTAGAGACTCACCATCCGGGGACCCGAAGCATGGCAAAGCCTCTGTCACCAGCAGATCACCCGAGCGGTTGGATGTGCCTTTCTCACGAGAAATTCTTAAAGATAAACTACCCAGGCAATTCCGGCCTCTGCCGATCGGAGAATACAGAGGTTCTACTGATCCCGAGAATCATCTCCGCAAGTTCAAAAATGTTGCCCTACTACACCAGTACATTGATGGTGTTAAATGCCAAGTGTTTTTAACAACTCTCTGCAACTCATCATAAAGATCGATCGACTCCCTGCTGGTTCCATCACATGCTTCAAGGACTTCAAGAAGACTTTCCTTCAACATTTTACCAGTAGCCAAAAATACCATAAGAACAACTTGAGTCTATTCACCATCAAATAGGGGCAAAGGAGTCCTTAAAAGTTTATTTAAGGAGGTTTGATCAAGTAACTATGGATATTCCATCCGCCACCTCTGAAATTCTAGTGAGCGCCTTTTCATAGGAGCTTATGGAGGGAGATTTCCTTTGCTTCCTGGTAAAAAAACCCCTAAAAGACTTTGACAGTTTGTTTGGCCGAGCGGGCAAAGTACATTAACATATAGGAAGCTTAAGCCGCTCAGAAAAAAGAAGTAGCCAATTTAGTTCCTCCCTTCCAAGCCGAGTGGAAGGCCTCTCTGTCTCCCCTACGACACCAAGAGCACCGACCGATACCCATTCCCCAATTCCCATCCTCCTAGCTCGAGAAGTGAGAGTGGTGCAACACATGGAAGTGGCATGGACATCTTTTGCCGAGTCGTGCCGTGTCGATGGATCCTTACTTTTTGTACCTACCATTGAACCAAGATATGCACAAAACCCAAGATTGCCAATAGTACACCTAGGATAGCCACTAAGCAACCGAGCAAGGACAACCGCCTACTCTAATTGCTCCGTAATTGATCAGACCTCTAGCGCCAAGCCCTGGCGTAGCTGATCTGTTGGTGCAGGTTGTATTAACGGTCTAACTCAGGTTTTGATGAATGACAAAGTAAAGTTAAACTTAAAAATAAAATTAAACTTAAACTTTAAAATAAAAATAAAAATTAAACTTAAAAATAAAATTAAACTTAAAAATTAAATTAAACTTAAAAATTAAATTAAACTTAAAAATTAAATTTAAAACTTTAAAATTTAATTAAAACTTAAAACTTAAAAATTAATTTAAACTTAAAAATTAAATTAAAACTTAAAATTAAAAAATTAAAAATTTAAACATGAAAATTAAATTAAACTTAAAAATTAAATTTAATTAACTTAAACTTAATTTACCTAGAGAAGGGTCACCTCCCTTACCCCATATGACGAGTTCGGTCAGCGTCAGTTGGCATTAGCGCATGTAGACATTACCGCTCAGGGGGTCCTTGCATGAAGAGGTGGGCCGCCGCCAGCTGATCTAGCCAAGGATGAGCTTGTTGCTCCATCCGAGGGTGCTGCTCCAGCCGAGGGATATATTTGTCCTAGCTGGAGATGAGTTCTACTACCCAGCCGAGGGAGAGGAGTGGTTAGAGTTCACCGATGTTGAGATGTTTGGGGATCCTCTCTCTCCAGCACAACCCTCGACATCAGCCCAGCCCTCAACGTTGGCCTAGCCCTCGACGTTGACCCAACCCTCTAGTTCACTATCCATTGAAGATTGACTCACTCGTCTTGAGGAGTCTTCTACGCAAATACAACGGACGATCACAGATGATTTCAGCTTACTCCGAGGAGAGATGACTACTCTCCAGGATAATTTGACCACCAGAATTGAGCAGTTCTTCCAGACTCTGCGTGGCCCTGAGTGATCACTACCGCCACCTGACGATGATCAGAGTTGATTAGACTGTGCACTATATATAAGTTACATATTATAGATAGTCTGTATTTGGTACGTTTCATGTTTATGCTTGATTGTCTAGGATTTCTTTTTCATTTACGTTTCCTTTTTCTTTTTCAAAAAGTTAGATATCTCTTACTTAGTTTTAAAATCTAGGAAAAATATTTTTCAAAAATTTCAATTTTATTAGTTTTTCAAAATCTGGACTTAGCCTAGGAATTTACCCCTGGAAGGCATGCACCAGTAGGTTTCAGCCAGAGCATCTCACAAGCACAGTAGGATTACCTTGCTTGTGAATGGAAAATACTTAGAATGGTGTGAGATGCATAAGGTACCACCTGGACTTCAGAATGCTTATGTCTGTGCATCGACATAAGTCTGGGCAATAAATACCAAATTCATATTAATCAAATTAAGGTATCCATACTTAGTCAAACTAACTTGAACACTTAATTTGACTAACCAAGTGAAAGCTACTACTTCTTGGTAAATAGTTAATAACTAAATGTTAGACATTTATTTGAAAGTAGATTTTTTAACTTTTATTACTCATGCTTGGACTCTAGGACACTATTTTCTTAATTTGGTTGGCATTAATTTAATCAAGGGGGAGTAGAAAAATGTTTTTGTTTATTTTTTTTTAAATAAAAAATTATTACTTAGCTTTGCATTAAAAAAAAGATTTATTACTTAGCTTTGAATTAAAAATTATTTTTAACTTAGCTTTGGATTAAAAAATTATTTTTGACTTGGATTTGAATTAAAAAAAATTATTTTTAACTTGACTTTGAAATAAAAAAAAATATTTTTGACTTGACTTTGAATTAATAATTATTTTGACTTGGCTTTGAATTGAAAATTATTTTTGGACTTGGTTTTAGAATTATTTTTGGCTTAATTGTTAACTTGGTTATTGAAACAAAATTTTTGCTTTGATAAAAAGAAAGGGCAGCCCAGTGCACGAAGCTCCCGCCACTTACTTTGATATTGGATTTTTTTTTTTGATGTTTCATTAAAAATTCTTTTAAAATTCTATTACAAGAATAAGATTGACTTAATTCTTAAGATTAACGTTTATCAAAAACACTTTTACCAAAGGTTTTATAATTTTTTTTTAAAAAATACTTACTTAAGCTTCTTTTTCACATCTTTTAAAGCTAAAGTATTTAACTTGCAAAACTATTATGAAAATATTTTTGCTAAGTCTTACTAAGTCACATTAAGCCTTGAACTACTTGCTTTCTCTTATACAATTACTATTTTCAAGTAAAAGAGCTTTCTTTTAGGGGAGCCAATTATCTTTTCTTTTACATTCCTTTCTCTACTTTATATTTTTGATATATGACAAAGGGAGAGGAAAGTGAAAATTAAGAAAGTGAAAGTTAAAGTAAAAATGAATAAAGGGGAAAACTAGAACATTATGCTAAAAATGAATAAAGGGGAAAACTAGAACATTTTGCTCGATTTGTTACAATTACTTAATGTGTTCTAGTTTTTGCAATTACTTAATTCTTAATATTGCACTTATACTTTTTCTATACTTTCATTATGTTTTACTTAACTTTAAATTTTGTTACCATAATCAAAAAGGGGGAGATTGTTGGTGCGGTAAGCATCCGACGATCGAACCTAAGTTTTGATAATGACAAAGGGTTCAAAGTTAAAATCATTTGTGATCTAATGTGTTTGAATGAGCTTGCAGGAAAGTCCTAAGTGTACTTAGGTAAAAGTCCTAGCTGCGGTTAGGCAGGTGGAAAACCCTAGGTCCTAGGGGGTGGTAACCCTAGGTGAAAAGTTTTGGCGGGTTGAGGGCTTCGTGCAAAAGTCCTAGAGTCGAGGACTCTAGGTGGAAAGTCCTGGTATCACGAACCAGGTGAAAGACTAGGTGGATCGTGGAGCGGACGTCTAGCAAGAAAGTCTTGGAACCTCGGGCGTTGAGCAAAAGTCCAGTCGGTCTGGAGGACTGGTCTGGCAACAGGTAAATTCTCCTGAGTGGAGTAGGTAAGGGCACGTTCCCCAATGAAGGAACAATAGACGTCAGTTCGACCTAGGATTTTCGGTTGGGAATATGAAGTCAGAACCGGACAGTCCGATGATTGTCAAATTCCTTATCTTTTATGTCTATATTATCCTAACTTTGTTTTGTAGGGTGTGTTAGGTTTCTGGACTAACGTATTGTTGGAATAGCGGGCCGACAAGAGGGGAGGGGTGAATTGCCTGAAACACAAAAAAAATACCCTCCTCATTCTTTCAACTCTAGGAATGCAACAACAATAAAATAACAAAACTAAAGAAGACTCAACAATTAACTTGGTTACAACCTGGGTGGTTGTTCATCCAAGGCGGTTGAACAGCTTACTATGAATCTCTTTCTTTGAAGGTAGAGAAGCATTTTACACACTGAAAGCTCTAAGAGTTGCTAGGAAGTTAGTACAAGAGTTGATCTTATTTCCTAGTTCCAGGGGTCTTTTTTATAGCTTCTGGAAATTCTATCTACAGCGTTGAGGGTGCCTCTCAAGGGGTGGAGGGTGCCTCCAAGGCAAGGTGAGTGGACAAACCTTTATCCACTCGTAA
>JBBMJZ010225903.1:0-19319 GCA_037833815.1 Zingiber zerumbet
AATATCAAGACTCTACATCCAGCCCTATATCCGGCGGATTTTTTTTTTTTTCGATTCGGGTCGGTATAAGCGGGTTGGTCAGTTTGGCGGGTTGACTGCTCACCCCTAGCTGCAACACCATTCATTTTCCATATTTTTATATTGCTTTGGATGTTCGATTTTTAGCCGGTCCCAAGCTTGGATAAAGAAGGAGGGTTGCGTTAGGTTATCAGCCAATGTTTAAATTATAACAAATATTCAATGAATGTATCCATTAAATTATTGTGCTAATGCTAGGTTGTTTATCGGAAGGAACGCCTTGCAGGGTCCAACTATAACATCTCAGCAAGGACCGCTATATCTCCAAAACTCGAGTGTAATGCTAAATATACAAGAGTTCGTGTTGCAGGGTCCGACTGTAACGTATCGGCAAGAATCACTACATCTCCATGAGAACTTGGCTGTAGTGTTAAATATGCAAGAGTTCTCATACTATAGGTTGAATAAGAACAAATGTAATAGGAAAACTAATAGTCTGAAATTTGGAACATGGAACATAGGAACTCTCACTAGAAAAATTAGTATTTGTGTAGAAGAGACAAAATGGGTAGGCGAGAAGACAAAGATGATAGAGAACTTGGATTTAAGTTATGGTATATAGGAAAGAGTAAAACAAGAAATGAAGTGGGTATTGTTATACATAGTTCGTTAAAGGATGAAGTTGTAGGAGTAGTTAGAAAAGTGATAGAATTATAACCCTTAAAATAATAGTGGCGACAGAAACTATGAACATAATTAGCGTATATGCACCGCAAGTAGGAATAGATGAAGCTACTAAATCAAGGTTTTGGGACGATTTAGATGAAATATTACAAAATATTCCACCAAATGAAATAATTCTAATAGAAGGGGATCTAAATGGGCATGTCGGAGTAAAAAAATAAGGAATATGAGAGGGTATATGGGGTTATGAGTTTGGAACGAGAAATGAAGAAGGAAAACTATATTAGATTTTGTGATAGCATATGACCTTATATTAGCTAATATATTTTTTAAGAAAAGAGAAGAACACTTGGACATGTTCAAAAGTGAGAATAAATCACAAATTGACTTTTTTATGGTTAAGAAGAAGGATAAAAAGATTTATAAAGATTGTAACGCTATCTCTTGAGAAAGCTTAACTACCCAACATAGATTAGTAGTGTTGTATATACACCTCAAGTATAATATCAATAGAAAGAAAATATATGTGACTTCTAAAATTAAGTGGTGGAAGTTAAAGGATGGGAAACAAAATATATTTAAGGAGAAGGTAGGAATACAAGTATTAGGTGAAATATATGGTGACTCTAATACGACATGGGATAAGATGATATTAAAGTTAAAAATAGTAACTAAGAGTGTACTCGGTGAGTCAAAGGGACATGCATTATTAAGTAAAGAATCTTGGTGGTGGAATGAGAATGTACAAGAGAAAGTGAAGGAAAAACGAACAACTTTTAAAAAATTATATATTTGTTAGAATGAGGAAAACTTTAAAAAATATATAACAGCCAAGAAAAATGCTAAGAAAGTAGTGAATGAAACAAAGAATGAAACTTTTGAACGATTATACTAAAAATTGGATACAAAAGAAAGGGAAAGAGATATTTATAAAATAGCTAAAGTGAGAGAAAGGAAGACAAGAGATCTTATCCAAATAAAATGTATTAAACATGAATGTAATAGAGTACTAGTAAATGATGGAGAAAAAAAAGAGCAGTGGAAAAGTTATTATCATCAACTTTTTAATGAAGGTTTAGGTGAACAACTTAACTTAGGTAATTTAAGTATGCCAAATGAGTATAGAAATTTAAATTTTTATCGTAAAATTCAAACTTCAGTAGTATAACAAACTTTGTATGGGATGCACAATGAAAAAGTCGTTGGACCAAATGATATTCTGATAGAGGTATGAAAGTGTATAGGGAAATAAGGTATTGATTGACTTACAAAATTATTTAACATGATATTGAAAACGAAAAAAATACCTGATTAATGGAAGGTAAGTACTCTATTTCTCTTATATAAGAATAAGGGAGACGTACAAAATTATACAAACTATAGAAGTATTAAACTAATGAGTCATACCATGAAACTTTGGGAAAAAGTAATAGAAAAAAGATCAAGGAAGGAGACCACGATGACCGAAAATCATTTTTGGTTCATGTCTGGAAGGTCTATAATAGAAGCTATACATCTTCTTAGACAACTAATTGAAAAATATCAGGAGCAAAAATAAGATTTACATATGATATTCATTGACTTAGAAAAAACTTTTGATAGAGTTTCAAGAGAAATTATATGGAAAATTCTAGAAAAGAGAGATGTTAGCGTAACATATATTAAATATGTACAGGGATGTAACGACTAGAGTAAAGACTTCAGACAAATAATTGAAGCATTTCCAATAACGATAGGGTCAACGCTAAGTTCCTTTCATTTTATACTAATTATGGACGAACTCACTATACACATTCAAGACAAAGTACCGTGGTGCATGTTGTTTGCAGATGATATTAGTTTGATAGATGGAATACGTGAAGGAGTAAATGCAAAACTAGAATCTTAGCGGGAAACACTAGAAGGAAAAAGTTTTAGGCTTAGTAGAATAAAGACAGAATATATGAAATTTAAGTTTAGCAATATTAGACGTAATGAGACAATTGTTAATATAGGAGATGACGAGTTACCCAAAATTGAGAACTTTAAATATTTAGGATCATTTTTGCAAAACCATGGAGGGATTGAGAGAGATGTTTTACATAGAATACAAGCAGAATGGTTGAAATGGAGGAGAGCATCGTGTGTTTTATGTGACTGTAAAATATTTTTAAAACTTAAAGGAAAGTTATACAAAACTGCAGTTAGACTTGTTATGCTATATGGAGTTGAATGTTGGGCTATAACTCGAGTACATGAGTAGAATATGAGAGTTGCAAAGATGAGGATGTGTGGACATATGAGGATGGACAGAATAAGAAATGAGCGCATTAGAGAGAAAGTCAGAGTTGTATTTATTAAGGAAAAAAACTCCGAGAGACACATTTAAGATGGTATAGACATGTATTTAGACGATTAATAAATGCTCCAGTTAGGCGATGTGAAACTATAACAAACACACATATCAAACAAGGAAGAGGAAGACAAAAAAAAAAACTTGGTTAACAACAATAAAACAAGATAAAATTTATTTAAGTATAAATTATGGTATAGTAGGAGATAGAGCTCAATGGCGTAAAAAGATCCATATAGCCGACCCCATCTAGTGCGAAAAGACTTGGTTGTTATTGTTGTGTTTGTTCCTGTTTCTCTTCTTTTATTTCTCAATTAGCTCATCTCATAGTAAAATGGTTATTGAACTAAACTATCATTGTCGATATGAATTAACCTTGTTATGCTGAAGTTTCAGATTTTAACTGGAATGGTACAGTTTTGATCTCATGTCATGTAGTTGTATGCTCCCAAGCGTACTAAGAGGAACTAAAAAAAGACAGTCTAGTCCATGAAGCTCCGGTCCATGCGCGGTAGGAAGGGTTGGACCATATTGGGTCTATTATACGGCTATCTTATCCTGCATTCACGATTTGAATCCATGAGTCACACAATAACAATTTTATCATTGCAACAAACCTCTCCTTCAAGAGGAATTAACATAAGATTAATTTAATATTCCTCTATTTACTTGTTTACTTAAAAAAATGTTTATAATAATTAAAAAATTATTTTAAAAAAATTTAGAGCAATAAGTTATAAAAAATTCTAAATTTTAAAAATATTTTTTTTAGCAATAACGTATTCAATTTAAGTTTATTGTACCATACCAATACTTTTCTTTAATAAGATTACATCAATTAATTAGATAATTGAATTAAATTTTTTTCACTCTTTTTACTCCAATGTGTTGAAAATGAATTCATATAAAATTTGCTCTTGATAATCTTCTTCCACTTAACCTGTCTACTTTTAAAAATATAACTATACGAATTAATAGTTAATTGAATAGAACTTTGTGCTTAAAAAAAAATAAAAAATATTATTTAGATTCATCTTGATGTGTGCAAAAGGATTCATACAGCCGACTCCACCTAGTAGGAAAAGACTTGGATGTTGTTGTTGTATCTTGGTGTGTGCCCTAGTATTCTAAGTTGGCAGCATAATATAATACTCATTGGTTACATTAGCATGGGCACAGTTTGAGATTTTAAATCATATTGATAGGAATGGAGATTGCCATTAATTTTTTGCCATTCTAATGATCCATACTGTTATTTTCATCATTTGATTCGAATAACAACTCAAAACAATTTCCTTTATCTGGAATATAGGATCCTTAAGTGCTTGATGTTCTTGTTTTTCTGTCAGCAATTTCGAATTGGTGTTGTATTTTATCAGTATCTGAATCTTACTGTGATACTGCTACATGTTGGAATCACAATATCTGAAACTATTCTCTTTGGCAGGTATGATCCTCGAAAGCGTATAACTGCAGCACAAGCACTCGAGCATGAGTAAGGATTTTTGTTCTTTATCTAGGCACATTTAAAATTTTTGCCCAATGTCATGGACCCAATATTATACAAAAAATGAGAATAAAAAAATAATTGAGAAAAAAATTAGAAAAAAAATTCAGTTATAGAGTACTAAGCAAATGTGTCATAGATTACCCACACCAATTGACCACTCAAACCAACACTGGGAAATCTGTGGAATTGTCCCTCGTTGACCAGTGATAACTGAATGTACTGGGTGGAATAGTTTTTTGAAATAGGATACGTGCATGGATAACTGGTTGTGTCATTTCCTGTTTTATTGCCTTGTTATTTGTTGAAGACTTGAAGTGATACCTTATAATTCTTATGCTAGCTATTAAGCATCAGTCAGCCATTTTGACATGACATGTATTCAGTTTACACTTCAAATTTCATACTTCCAAATTTCAAAAAATGAATAAATAAAGAAGCAGCTTAGGAATCCAATTTTACACCCTGATACATATAAAGCTCAATTAACACAACTATGGGCTTGGTTGCCTTTTACTTGTTATAGGAACTTGGAAGTTTCATTGTACTGTACAAAGATCATTTTGTTAAAAATTAATTTTTATTTTTGATATTTTTCTAAACCTCCTTCACATTTATGGCTATGTTTAAATTACACAAAAAAATCTCATTCTATTTAAAACATTGTTGAATTGGTTTGAATTTCTGTGTTTAGACTCAATGTGGTCCGATGCTTTCCCTGAACCTGCATTGGTAGGTTCACTAGGTTGCGTTTTTATTGACTACCAATGCTCCTAGTGAAATGTTTGATAAATGACAATATATTCAGAGATATTCAAAGACATTAGTGACATTGCTTATTTTCCAACAGTACAACAATAAAACTCCTTCCATTTTGTACTTGGACCATTCCGTGGATCATGTAATCAATTCTTTCTTCCATCGACCAGATATTTAGATCCATAGGGCTATCAAATAGCTTGGATCCTAGTATACCAGCTTCCTCTACCACATCAAACACATTAATTTGTTACGGATATCAATGTCTCCCTTTTGTTGAGCAACATCTAAGCCAATAAATACTTCAAATTACCTAAATCCTTGATTTGAAAGTGTTGATGAGCGTACAATTTCAACCTTTTGATTTCAGCTGAATCATCAACAATCATGATGTCATCCACAAGACCAATGAAAAGGGTACATTTTAACTAAGAGGTAAAGAGAAATACTGAATGTTTCGCTATGAGATACTTGATGATACAAAAAATTTAGTGTAGAATTCAATTTACCAAATCATTCTTTATAGTGACCTTTTCAATTTCCACACAGGCACTAAGCTTGGTAGGTTTCTCTGTCAGTCTATCCCTATACCTCTTCATCTAATTCATCCTAAAGGGAAGACATTTTTGGCATCCAATTGATACATAGATATAGCCGCCAATGTGAAAAAAGCTAAAGTTGACATAACCACAAGAGAGAATATGTCCCTTTAGTTAATGTTATATATCTTTTGTGTGTACGATTTCCCTGCTAATTGAGATTTAAGTTTTGCAAATTGAGCCATGAGGGGATGGTTTATAGTAAACAAGCATTTGCAACCAAACAATAGCTAGAAGGAAAAGTCATAAGTTTCCAAATACCAATAGAATATAATGTTTCTATTTTGTCTATCATAGTTCATCTTCATCTTAGATTAGATAAAGCCTCTAAGGTAATATGAGGTATCCTAACACAAACTAAAATAGAATATTTTGGAGAGATGCATATGAAATGTAATGAGAAAGGAGATGTGAGATATTGCATTTAGGAGTTCTTAGTTTAACATGAAGGCCAAGATCAATGGTGTAGTTCAGGATCATGTAAGTTTGTTAGGGCAGGGTATTTGGTGAAGGAACTACATTGAGCTTAAATTGTGGTTGTCCACTGTTCATTGGAGTAGTAGTCAAGTCTCTAGTATCAATCACAAGATTGAGTAGACCATGAAGTATTTATGGAAAGCATTTCAACTATTGTGTTGGGTCTATTGAGCAAGAGAAAAAAGAGTGGATTCGGAGAATCTCACATCAATTTAAATGATAGCTCAATATAACTTGAAGAATAACATGATCGCCATAATGTAGCTTAGAACACTTGACACTTGAAAACATAGGGCTTGTTTGGTTCATAAAATTTTTCTATTTTCAGTTTTCAGATTCTTGAAAATAAAAGAAAGCTATTGAAAATAAAAAAGAAAAAAATATTTATGGTACCACTCTCTAATAAATATAAACATGCCAAACAATTGATGTTCACTATTTATTTTGCATCTCTTTGTAGCCGTTAAATTTTATTTCTCTAAAGGAAATTGAAATAAAAATTTTCCTTAAACAAATATGGTTTAAGAGATCAATTTAATATTCTTAGAGGCTAAGATATTAATAAAGCAAGTGTTACCAAATACAGGATTGGTATCATGAGGGAAGGAAATAGAAAACGGAACTCGACCATAAGAAATGGAAAAGGACGTGCTTTATAAGATGGCATGATGTGAGAACCATATCATTTCAAAATTGGAGAGAAACCCTCATATGAAGGGCAATTTTCTTACTGTCTCAATCAAATGCCTATTCTTTCTTTACTGCAGCAAAATGTGTTCCAGTGTTTGAGAATAATATGATTGATGGAAAAATTAAATAGAAAAACTGAAGGACAGCATTGTTAGAATTGTATGATTTGCAATTCCAATCATATGATTCAAATCGGATCTGCAATAGAATTGTATCTATTTGATACAGATTGGTCTTCATCTGATTATGTGAAGGAGCATTTTGAAGCCAATGAATTAAGAAGTGTGAGTATTAAATTAGCTTGGTCCATTCCATTCAAATTTCTCTTCCTCTTTTGTACAAACTTGCAGCGTCTGTCTGAAGCTCTCTACTCTTCTCATCACTGTCCATGAGTGAAGAGGGCATCCTCCATTTTTTTTTGTTTGATAAGAAAAAATTTCATATCATAGTTCAAGAGTACATAAAACAATCTATAGTGGCTACTTACTGACACAATATCAGATCAGAGTACACTCCTAACGACCTGTATATATGTATACACACACTCTTGAATATCCTCTCAACACTTAATTGTTCACCCTCAAAGATACATTTATTTCTAGCTCATCATACATAGTGTATTAACGAAGACAACGCCAAGTATGGAGCCTTTGTTAATACCCTATTCCCACGGTAACATTTTTCAAATACTCTTAGAGCCCGTCTACATCTCTTGTCGCATATGGAGTCGGTCTTTGACCCTCCTCCATAACTCAACAGTAGGGGGGCACCCCAAAAATAGATATTCCTGTGTTTCCAACACTTGTCGACAAAATGCACATTGCTTATCCTACTCCTGCTTGTCTTTAGAGTGAAGACGCCCCAAGGCCAGCATCCAACAAGTGGTAGCATGACTCGGCTGCAATTAAATTTTCCACAGCGTTCGTGCCTAGACTATGACATCTAAAGAAATCATATGACCACACCACTCCATCGTCCTATGCGAACCATCTTGTCAGTCTTTGTCTAGCATCAGATGCGAGCCTTTGAAAGAATTCGGTCCCGTATTAATAGGAACCTCTTAATCAATGGTGTATATGAAGGGGATACTTCTCAGGACCACACATCTACATGCCTTAGATACCAATGGTGGACCCATTTGATCCAAAGAGCATCTATTTTTACCTCAATCCACTAAAGTACTTTAGCTAGCAAAACTAAGTTCTAACTTTTTAACTCCCGTAATCCCAAGCCTCCTTCCTCCTTCAGTTTACACATATCGGGCCAAGATACCAGAGGATGTTTAGCTGTCCACATAAAATATCTACAAATTCTATAGATATGTCTATGACCCCCATAGACACTGGTAAAATGGACATTCAGAAACATTCCACCCCTTGAAGCACCAAGGAAATAAGTTGTGCCTTGCCTGCATACGATAGAGTGTGTCTCGACCAACCGTTAAGTTAACACGCCGAACTGCTCAGCTGCAAGGGGAACCCTATGATATCTAAACGGTATAGATCTCTCATGAAAGCTCATGATGGACAACAACCTCATGCGGACCCTATGCTCAACTCCAGCCAAGTAAATGCATGATTTCAACCTGCTGTTTCCCAAATTCACACAGACTGGTAGATAAGGTTGTAATTGAATTTTCATCACCCTTGCTAAATAGGAGATCGCCAGCATAGTCTAGGTGGGTTAGTCCTAGGGGTGCACATTGGGGATGAAATTTGAAGGTCGAACCAACTTTGCACTGCTAAATTTGTCCCCCAAAGATTTCTATACAGATTCCAAATAGATATGGTGACAGTGGGTCTCCTTGCCGCAACCCCCTAGCTCAACAGAATAGCCCAAAAGTCCCTCCATTAATGGCAAGTGAGTATGAGGTTGTGGTCACACATTCCATAATCCAATCTATAAACTTCCTTGCCGCCCCAAAAGTGCCTCCTTCAGGAAATTCCAGTGGACCGAGTCAAATGCCTTTTGTAGGTCAATCTTCATGATGCAGCTTGGAGACAATCACTTTCGATTGTATTTTCTAAAAAGCTCCTCAGTCAAGTGGATGTTATCTATAATGAGCCAGCTCTTTACAAACGCAGCTTGTGACTGATGTAAGAACTTGTTCATGATATTTGCTAGACAACCTGCCAATAACTTCGATACGACTTTGTAGGCATGGGAAGACTTCGGGACTAGAAAAATCAAAGTATGGTTTCATTTCTTAAGTAACTTCCCACTGTTGAAGAATTCCAGGACTGCGACAGAAGAATCTCCTCCAAACATGTTCCAAGCTTGCTTAAAAAACCTCGATCCATAGCCATCAGAGCCCGGGGCATGCTAGTCCCCTATGTCAAAGAGTGCCTCCTTGATCTCCTCAGCTGTAGGAAGGCAGACATACTGAGCCGTTTAAAGAATCTGACCAAGCTTCAGGCAGGATGCTGGGAATTCAGTCCTGTCTATTCGCCTGCCAAGTTGGTTCTGAAAGTAATTAGTAAATACTCCAACAACCTCCCTAAAAGATTCAGGAAGATTGTCATCCTCACTTTCTACCACTGTGATTTCATTGCGCTTGTTATTTCTTTTTACGATCACATGAAAAAACGAGGAGATACGGTCCACCTGTTTGAAATAATCTAGCTTGGCACGCTGCATGCAGAAGTTGTGTTCAGCAGCATTTAATTGGGAAGCAGCTTGTTGAATTTCTTTGTAATTGGCAACCATAGTTCCACAAGACAGTCCTGCTTCTTGAGCTTCCTCCAATCTCAGTCGTGCTGCTGCTTGTGCCGAAATGTGCTGAAAGTGCACAGCATTAAGAGTTTTTAAGTCCGATTTCAGAAGTTTCAGAATCTGCACAATTCGGTACTGAGCTATTCCCTGGCCAGTCTGCTGCTTGTAGGTTGTCCATTTGGTGTTAACCAGTTCCAGGAAAGTGTTGTGCTTGACCCACATATTGAAAAACTTGAATGACTTAAGGATTTGAATGTTATGGTTAAGAATAGAGACAATGCAAAGGCCGAATGATCTCACAAGTAGCTCGCGGGAGTGAAGGTGGCAAAACTTTGTAGCTCAACTCCAACCAATATTTATTCACTAGTGCTCGATCAAGTTTACTACACATGTTGTCGTTGGACCAGGTATATCTGCAATCCGTATGGTTTAAATCTTGTAGATCAGTAATTGCAACAAAATCTTGGAACTCCGTGAGACTGTTTTGTGAGAGAGGGATTCCACCATGCTTGTCCTCTATTGATAGGTAAGCATTGAAATCCTCTATGACAGCCCAAGGCAAAGTTATATCGTTCGATAGACGCTGCAGGTGTTCCCATAACGGTCTCCTTCCCAGAGCAGTCAATCTGCCATACACAAAGGTCATAGCTATGGGTCTGCATGTCACTTTACAGGTCACTTTACAATGCACAAGCTGATCATGCCATTCCTGTACCTCAGGTTCAACCCTTTGTTCATCTCATATCAACAATATCCTACTCCGACCATCTGGAACATCTAGTTGTTCCATCTTGAATTGGTGAAATCACCTCAATTTCAATTTCTGATAACTCAGTGCTGATAGTTTAGTTTCCAGCACTCCTAACACTGCTAATTTATTAGTACAAAGGAAGTTTTCCACTCCTTTTGCTTGAGGCCTTCATTGAGGCCTTGTATATTCCAGCTAGCATGCTGCTCGCGCCGGTTCACTTTGTATTCTCCCACTAGGTTCAGTATTAGAAGGAATATCCTCTTGCAGTAACCGTTTTGGTACTGTTGTTGTATTTGTTGTTGCTATTTGTTTTCCTTTGCTAGTCATCTCTATTTGCTTGCCTGATGGTTCTGTGGCACCCATAGCCTGTTCATGCTCTGGGTCATGGGGGCTGACTTATGGGATACCTCAGTTTCTGAATGGACATTTTTTGAACCTTTGCCAGTTTCTGCAACAGATCTTGAATTTGTGCGGTGTGTACCAAACCATGTTTATGGCCTCCTTTCCTTCTTCCATATTGCTGAACCACCCTTTTCTCAGGTATAGTTTCTTTACCTTTATCTGGCCGAACTCCATCAGGCTTCAATCCTTCCCCTTGACTTGCTAATTGGCTAGCCTCCTGTTGCCTCAAACTGGTATGGTCTGGTATGGTCTCTGAATTGTTAGGTAATGTGGTCTCTGAATTGAGCCGGAGGGTTCTTGAAATAGGTACAATTTCCTTGCCTTTATTTAGGTGAGAGCCATCTCGCTGAGACTGCAATGTTTCTCTTTAGTTATCTATTTGACCAACCTCCTACGACCCCAAATTGATTTCAGGATTGGCATGCAATGTAACTTCTGGAGTAAGGGTATTCCCATGTGGTTTGGAATTCGACAGAATTGAATTACCGCACCGAGAATCATTGTGATCATCCCTCTTACATTGTTCTTAATAATGACCCATGTGCTGACATTGCAAACAGAACTTAAATTTTGATTCTAAATGAAGGGGTAGGGCTATCTCAATACTGCTAGGCAGCATGATGGGGATAACATTCAATTGTTCTTTGGTTATGTTTACTTCCACAGGCAGTCGGGCAAAATTAATTCGCCCTCTTTGTTTTGTCACCGGGTCCATATAGAGTGACCTACCAAGTAACGAGGCTATTTTTCTCAGAGCTTGCACCGTCCAACATTCTAGCGGGAGATTGAAAATTTGAACCCAAATTGGCAACCGTTGGAGCTCCTCCCGCTGAAAAAAGAAACAAGTGGGAAGCGGTTTCAGGTATAGCGGCAACATATCCCAATGTATGGACCACCACGTAACACTTTGTCACAACCCTCCGCATTCTGAAATTTAAATAGCAGCCACATGGTTTTATGTAGTTGAACTTCGTAGTTGATACCCATGCGACACTGATTAAGGCCACCGAAGGTTGCACCAGAGGCTGCACCACCGGCTGTTGTGCTGCTGCTGCAATTCGCCTTCCACCCCCATGCCTGCGATTCCTTGCCTGATTCGGTAAGTGGGACATTGTTGGAATGCTGATTTGATAGGTTGGCAGCCTTGGAAAGTGGTGGCCAATTAGCAAGCTTACAAATCCAGCTAGAATTACCAAATAAATCTGAAGCTTGCCGTCCAAGGGAAGGAGAGTAAATATGAATCAGATTGTTTTAAAGGCGAGAATGAATCGTTTCCAAAGATGGCCAGGATTTGTCTCCCAAATCCAGATGTAAATGGAGAAAACCTGCTAGCCTTCCAAATAGAGGAATTTCCTTGTGTGAAAACAGCCACAAGGATCCACTGTGTAGCCACTGAATGGGTTACACAAGACACATCATCATACCTTCCACATCATCTGCCCTCCACGTCAGCCTTCTTCCATCCAGCACCAGCAGAAGTTGTCACCAGCGCCGGCTTGATTTTTTCTGAATCACCAGCCGCAAGAACCCCGCCCAATCTTCTTAGATGATTTCCACAACTCGTAAGAATCAACACCAAGAAATCTTTGCACATAAAATGCCCGAACTACCAAGGGGAGCCTTCTTGCCCGTGTGAGAGGATCTAATCCAGGGAACCTTCCAAGAGCACCACCAAGGTGTGGCGCAAAAGAAGACAAGCACCAAATTAGAAACCGTTGAACAAGAGCACTTTTGCCAATATGAACTTTGGGATGGTTTGCCGTTGCCTTCTCCCTAGAGAGAAGGGGGAGTTTCTCTCTCTAAACAATACTCCCTTGGCATTTAACTTAAGAAGACATCTAGTATAGTGAAGAAGATAGCATCCACCGCTTGCACTACTACCAGTGTCTCAGACTTGCTCTCCACTGGTCGTTCCTCCACTGGCCTTTTTCTTGTTCCTTCACCACCAGATTGCTCTAAACATCTTCCTCTCCATCTAGCCAGTTAGAAAACGACGAGCAACACCACACCAACATATTTTTATCTCGTCTGCATGGCCCTTGACTGGCTAACGACCCACTAGAGGTTCTCTTCCTCGCTTGATTCTTCTTCTTCAATTGACAACTGTGTCTTTTCTTTGTCCATGGCCAATGGCTATCTCTCCAACAAGCAAGGTAACCTTTCTTTGGCAAACAATGTATAATTCCCAGTACACTGGTGAGTGATGGTTGATTAACTATTCTATTTCTTTGATTTAATCAAAGTATCCAACTGTATATTGGATAGTGGTATTATACTAATATACCCAATTCACTATTCTGTTTTTCTATTAGTTGTTAGTGTTAGTTTTATGCTACTATATGCTCCCAAAAAGAAAGTAAAGATAATTGATATTACGTGGGAATGATATAAGGAACTTGGTGAAGGAGATAAAATGAGATTGGAGTGCAATTGCTGCAGAAATAAATATTGGTGCAGTGTTATTAGAATGAAGAATCATCTAGCTGGAACTAGAAATGAAGTTACACCTCATTCACAGTTTCTGAAGATGCCAAAAAATTAGTTTTTGAAGATATTTAGTGGCTTGAAAGATGATATGACTGAATGTTTAAGTGAAAAAATGTGTTAGTGTCGGTATTAAGCAAGCAGGAGGAGGAATGAAAGCTTTTGTACTAAAAGGAGTTAAACTTGGTAAAAAGCAAATTACAATGAATATGAATGTGAAAATAAGTAAACTTATAAAGATTACGGTAATGTTAAAGATTCATATAAAAATTTCAATTGCTTGATGAATTGATAGATTAGATTGGTGAGAAAATGTTATCCAGGTCATGACTGATAGTACTTTTTATCATGTAGCAGCAAGAAGATTGTTGGAAGAGAAGAAAAAAAAATGGTTTCCTTGACTTGTACATTGTTTAGATCTTAGTCATTATTTCAAAAGCAAAGCATATCACTGTCTTTATTTATCATCACATAATAGTACTTAACTTGTACTAAAAATTTAGGTAGGTGATTTGCTGTGATAAGATTTTCCATATTATATCACATTAAAGAGTATGCTAGAAAAGAAGACTCTTAGGTCAATATTTGTATCCGAGGAATGGGCTAACATTTCTTTTGCAAGAGATTTTAAACAAAGAGCGTGTAAGATATTGTGTTATGGGATCAAAGATTTTGGAAATTGATGTAGTTCTACTTGAAACATGTGATGCAAAACCGACTATGAGATGTATCAATGGGGCAATAGATAGAGCCAAAGGCTGAACTTTAAAATTTTAATTCTCTGTTTATCCCAGCAGATGGATAGAGGAGAGATGGATGATCTCTAGGGAAATATAATTCACTGTGGAAAAGAAAATAATTCCCTAGGAAGGAAATGAGGAGGGGGGCCTGTCGTGAGCTTGCAACTACTGTGTGGCTTCAAGTTGCGGCCAGGCCATCGCCACAAATTGTGGTCGCTTAGCTACGGCTAGCTTGCAGCCACCAGCTTGTGGCTAGGCCGTGATTGCGAGCTCACTGTTGTGCTTGTGACAAACAATGTTGTGCTTGCGACAAACAATGGTAGACCGTCGGAAAAGAGAAACTGTTAGCTCGGGAAGAAAGAAAATGTGTTCCTTCTAGGTTCGGGTGGATGAAAAAAATGAGCAAAATTGATCTGGGAAAAAAATCTGAGTCCATCCTATTTCTCATTTTATGCTAGTTTAACGAAGAAACTATCTTAACTTTTCTTCAGGGTAAACAGGGCATAAAGAAATTGAGGCTCGTTATCGACATGTTTAGAAACTCAATGATACTTGATTAAATTTATAGCTTTATAAACTTACTGCTTTAATATTAATTATAGTTTTATTATTTAATTTTATTACACAACACATTTATAATGTAACAAATTGTAATTTTGATGCTTTCAAATTTTTAGGTCCCATTGTTATTAAAATTTCAATCTAGATGTGGAAGTAAAAGTTGGTTTGAATACTTTTTTCTCCTTAATTTCGTAGTTAAAATAAGACCTGATGTTTCTTAAGAAAAGTTATATAGCTTTGTGATGGGAAAGCTATGATTAAGAGTGTCTAAGACATTTTCATTTTAAGCCTAACTTGTAGTGGTAGTTATACTAGAGAAATTGGAGGACACTCGAACATATGTACTCTAAAAGAAGAAATCATTTGTAGTAGTAAAAATATCCTTGTTTATATCCAACTAAAATCTTCAACTTGAATTGAGTCAAGAAAACTTGACAAGAGAAAGGGGATTTGTATGATCCAATATATCTATGAGATATGGAGTTTGATGATAAATATATTACAGAAGCTGAGGACCCTTGTTTACCGAATGATCATTTATAGATGGATGTCTAAGAATGTTTTAATATTGAAGATGGGGCATTTGTGAGAAGGAAAAAGAGGGAAATGTATAATAATGAATTTCCAGATATTTATATTCATTATAACTAAAACATACGTGTCAAAGAAGCTCCTGAATTGAGAATCTAGGTTTATGACCTAGAGGCATGTGTCAAAGAAGCAGTAGAAGTATCTCCATAACTAAGGATGTCACGAAATGCGATGGTGCAATTTAGGAGGATTACCACTGAAGTAAACATTTATACTCCATGTGTGTATAACAAATGTGTCTTTTACTGGCAGACTTACTACCCATCTTGAAGAGTTGTAGGATCAAGTGCTACACAATTGTTGAGGAAATTGTCATTTTAACTATTGATGGATTTATTGCCTTACTGGAGAAAAATCACTACAATAAGGGGTTGGTTCCCAGTTCGCATCGGAAGATGCTGATGTAGATGCCAAAAAGGTGAACTCTGTGGCAACAAGAGATCATGACAGAAGGGATGAACTGCAGGCAAAGGAGACAACAGTAGAAGGTGAAGGATGAAACATGGTCAGCACTGCCTTCAGTGATGGTGAATTGGTAGTGGCTACGAACTCAATACTCAATTGTGTTTGTGAAATGTTAATCCATTAGGTGTTGAGATTGGATGCCCAGTTATGTTTGCTTGGGACAAAGATAATAGTAGTGTTCTCTGTTGGTGAAGTCATATGCTTAGCGATGTGCAAATCTGTGAAGCTATTCATCAACTGCTTTTGATGAGCTGTTTGATCTGTGTGCTTCACATGGAACTTGGTTGGAGGATTCCCTGGTTGATTGTTGGATAACACCTAGAATTGCACCATGGGAAGGTTTTCAATATATTGAGGAAGGTTGTGTTATGGTGTGATGTCTATGTTACTGGTTGAGAACCTTGTTCCCTCGGTATCACATGAGCTGGTGTGGCAAGGCATAGATCCGAGGGAGGCACAAGTGAAGCATATTGGACAACAATGCCAAAGGAATTGTTCACTGATGGCAGTAGCATCATGAGGAATTATGGGACAAGGAAAACAATGTTGGAGAAGACCTAGAGTGCACCAGGGTAAGGTCTTTAATCAATCAAGGAAGGTTGTGCTATGGTACGATGTCTAAGCTACTGGTCGAGAGCCCTTGTTTCTAGGTATTACATGAGCTGATGTGGCAATCCATAAATCTGAGGGAGGCACAAGTCAAACAAATTGGACAACAATGCCAAAGGAGTTGCACCATGAGGAATTACGGTAGATTGCAAAGATGAGCTCGTTAGCATGCACTAGAAATACATTTCGACTCTGACATGTTGATTTGTGGAAAATTAACTAGGGAAGTATCATAACTAGGGTTAATCTCCTTACGTGGTCTTATATCTCTATGTATTATGTTCATTACATAAACATTCTAGTAAATAAGCCCCTAGCTGTTCAAAACCAAGTCCCTAACAATTACAATATAAATGGGAAGAAGAGGAGACTGGCTGCTTTGGTTCATAACAGTGGTATAGAATCTTCTCTGTTAATTGTCATTGCCTAATTGGAAGTGGAAAGTTCATCAAGTTGTTAGACTCATGGATAGACTATATGAAGTCAGCACAATGTTTCCAAAGAATTTTTTTATTGTCAAGTTGTCAACATAAGCCTCCATGATTCATAGGTAGTTCCTTCCACTGGTCTACCATATCTTACCATTAAGCTTTTATTAGTGCAATAACTTAATTGGGCTTGCGTAGCATACTAATTGGTACTTATCAAATAACATTTCTATGAAAATTCAAATGATAATCCACATTCAACATGCAATTCATCAGCTTTTCACATTTCTATAGCTAAAATTATGCAAAATGAGTTTTCAGGCACTGATATTTTGCTCTTGTCCTGTAGGATTAAAGAATCAGGCCGAGTAAAACTTTCTATATCTTTATCAATTATTATTTCATATTGCAGCAAGTTCTCTTTAAATTTTTCTAGATATGATTGAGGCTTTGAATGTATCTTATTTTATATTTGTGTGTTGATTTTGTTTAACAGTTTTATTGCTTGTTTATGTTAGAAAATTATTGGTATGCTTTCTCATTCCAGGTACTTCCGCATGGATCCTCTGCCAGGACGGAAGTAAGTTTCTATTATATATATATATATATATATTATTAAACTGTATCACGTCTTGTAATATTCACTTAGCAATTAAACTTAATTTGCTCTTGGGAATATTTTATTATTGCTAGTTTAAACTGTATGCCACTTTTTCACATTTAAATCATGATTAAAAAAATATTACTTCTTCAGTGCTTTAGTGCCATCTCAGCCAGGAGAAAAAACTGTTAACTACCCTGCTCGTCCTGTCGATCAGACTGCAGATTTTGAGGGAACAGTTCCTGTCCAACCTTCTCAGCCGGTACCAAAAGTAGATACTGGATTTATGAAAGTTCTATTTTATTGATGGCATCTCTTCATTGATTTCAAGCTTTGTGCATCATATGCCATGCGAAATATGACAAGTTACCTTTCAGCACTACAATTTCACAAGGACGTACATGCATAATTGCCTCTGTTTTGGCTTGCTTTCAAGTTGTCACTAGTGCAAAACATAAATGTTGTATATTAATTTATTAATTATTCTTGGCTTCCAGGTTGAACTTGGTACTTTGTTAAATTCTAATACGCTACTCTTAGTCTCTGTGACCCACCTAACCAAATACTGACCTAGCTTCCTGTTAGTTCAATTGATGTTTCATGATAATTGAACTTGGAATATGTTATTTAAATAGTGAAGTTAATTCAGAGAATTACCAGTGTTTTTCCCTTTTAAATGTTCAATGTTTCTCAGTTATATCACAAGCTGCTATAATTTCATATATTCTGATTTGATCATAGTGCATAGGAATTGCACAAAAAATTCTATGATTACTATCGCTGAGAACATAGACAAGGGTGTAATATGCGTGATTTGCAATGAGGCTGATAATAAAGGTGTTACCTCACTAAGTAATTAACTAGGTAAGTTTCATGATCTTGTACATCACCATCATCATCATCGTCATCAAACTGTCCTACCTAACTATTTGGAATGGTACAATTATTCTTCCATTCAGTTCTATGCAAAACATATATGTAAAAAGTAGTAATACTTAACTGGATATTATTATTACACACACTAATGTGTTATTTATTCTCTATTACCCTTACATTTTTCTCTTGATTCAACTCTTTTAATTATATTGGTAATCCTTGAATATCATACTACCTTAATCTATTTTCTTTCATGCTCACTTACACAATACACAATACCTTAATTTATCTATACTGAACAAGAAAGTAATATTGATGAAAATACCATTAACAAGATTACTAATACACAATTGAAATAGAGAGAGCTTAATAGAGTCTTGTGTGATTGTCTTGTACCTTAAAGCTATAACGAAGATTTTATAACACTCTAATAGGACTTATGGCACAATTATGAATCAAAGGTTTGAGTTAGTGAACAAAATGTAAAACATGAAAAAAAAAAGATTTATAAAGTTACCAAAAAGGATACGAGAATAATTAGGTGTAGGACTAATTTCAGGTATAGGAACACACTACTTATTATTAGTATTCTCTCGTCTCTTCTGTTGCTTGTGTTGGTGTTGGTACTAAGTTTTGTACCATGCCAACACTTCAACATGGGACATGATAAATTTAGTTACTTTTATTATCTTTTGTAGTTTGTTTCATGAAATTCTAATTTAATTGATTATGTGAATTTTATTTCCAAAAGCAAACAAATATAGTTAATGAAAGTAAACTATATACGAATTCATCTTAGTATCCATCGCAGTAAGAACTAGTAAGATCATTTTTAACTCAACTATCTAATTAGTATAGATTTATTAATTGTACAAATTTAAGTGGAATAAAATTAAATGGCTAAAACTCATCTTAATTTTACTATGCACGCTTTTGACACATTGAAAAGCATGTCAACTATCAGCTAGACCTGACCACGGTTCAGAACCGACGGTTCGACGGTTCGGAACCGCCGGTTCGACGGTTCGGAACC
>JBBMJZ010226105.1:0-19316 GCA_037833815.1 Zingiber zerumbet
GACACCCCGGGGATCGATCCCTGGACCTTTCAGCCACAGAACCATGCACCCCCCATCTGTGCTACGCCCTGGGGACATCAAATTCTCAATTCAAGGTTGGTTTGAGTTTGGTTCAAACTTAGTTTGTTTAGATTGTTATATTGTTTAAAATTTTTACTTATTTGATTAGTTATTGAACTTGATAATTTAAACTTATTTATTTTATTTTACTTTATTTAGCATATGAATATGAGTTTTATTAATAAACATGGTTTGTGAGCATTGTTCACGAATATTATTCACGAACATTATTCATAAACATTGTTCACGAATATTAACGAGTTGAACAAATATGTGTTCAAATTTATTTGTTTAGTTAACGAGTTTTTCAAACTTATTTATTTAATTGATCTTGTATATATTGAATGAACATAAATAAACTTTTACTAAGCTGAACATCAAATTTCTTCATGAATATTTGATTCATTTACAACCTAAAGATAGATAACCAACTAAACTAATTTAGAAATTCAGTGTCATTTATTCGAAATTCTATTTTAAAATGTAGATTATTTGATTAAATCAATTTGGTTACCATTTTAAATTTTGAAAATTTATTAAACAATTAAACTGATTTTTTTATTAAATAATAAAATAAAAATATTGAGATTTTTTTTATTTTTTATTAAACTAACTAATAATTTTTATTAGTTTAATTTCTTTAGTTTTAATGGTAATAATTTGATTGCTCGCATTACAAAATTTAGTTAGTTCGGTTTCACTAAATTTGCTTTGATTTTAATTAAAAATATTCGCCGTGTTTACTTGACATCTGTGTTGAACCTCTTTCCATAAATGTGGCGGTTCGACATTTAAGTAAACACAGCGCCAAAACGGTCCCAATTCTGGTCGAAATTTACGGGCTTGTCTCTTCCACCGCGTTGACTGTTTGACCGGATCTTTCGTGAAAAAAGAGGATTTGGTCTTTTGTGCTCTTTCTAAAGAATCTTACAAGAAACAGAAAGAGAATCAAGACCATTTGATTCCTAATTAAGCAAAATCATGATCAAATAATATAGTAGTAAAAGGTGAATATGCTCGTCCCCAGGCTCCTTACCAATCCGTCCCAAGATTAATACGGAGGAGGTAAATCACGGGTAGCTACTAGCATTTGGAATAGTGACTAGCACATAAGGGAGGCATTTAACTCGGCTTTGCCGAGATTCGAACCTTAAATCTCATGGTGACAACGCCTCATGTGCTAGCCACTAGACCGTCCCAAGGAAACACCGTCATCGAAGAACATGAATCTTGAGACATAGGGTTAGTCTAACTTAACTTTTTTTTTGTTGGATTGGGACGTCCAAATTAGATAGCTTGGAGTGATTTAGGTGATGAGGCAGATTAGCAATGGCAGAGTCAGAACGACTGATCTACTCGAGCTGATCCCGAATTGTGGGCCACCGGCGCGACACCGTCACTCCTGCCTGTCTTCCTCTTACCCCTCACATTTTTCCTTTCTCCGGCTGCAAATGCTAAAGCCCGGATAACATTATAAGACATGGTTCTGCCCTTACAGATCAGAACACAACAAAAATAGCTAGCTGTCTTTTCACTCCCCCA
Organism: Zingiber zerumbet; assembly: GCA_037833815.1. Classification (NCBI taxonomy): domain Eukaryota; kingdom Viridiplantae; phylum Streptophyta; class Magnoliopsida; order Zingiberales; family Zingiberaceae; genus Zingiber; species Zingiber zerumbet. The sequence goes on from JBBMJZ010226105.1 coordinate 1,603, forward strand.
AATATAATTCAGCGTGAGACAGTTAATTATTGGAACGATATCATTAATACGACTACACATTGTATATATCCTTGCAATTATACACAATATAATTACTATTATTACTGCTTAATTTGCTTTATCATCGTCGCCTGTTGTGGAGCGGATCGGGGCAGCTCGGGATGCGCCGCTTGTCGTCAGCCAAGCCGGCGGCGGTGGCGGCGGCGCCGTGGGGAGCGGGCCTCCTGCCGATGAAGGGATTGTCGGGACGACTCTTCCTCCAGTGGGCGCTCGCCCGAGCCGCAGACGCGTCGACGGTGGCCTCGCTTCTGTGGGAGCAGTAGAGCCAAGTGAAGCAGAGCAGCAGGAGCACCAGGCAGAGAGCTGCTTTCGTGGGCCGCATCGGAGGAGGAGGAGGAGGAGGAGGATTGGGAACGGGAATAATTATTGAACAGAAGCTACAGATTGATTTTTATATTTTTGTTAATCACTAGTGAGTGACAATAGCAAGAGCTAGCACGTGATAACATGGCGACGAAGCAGGCCGCAGGTGATATGTAGTTTCCAAGGACGTCAAATTTAAAAACCTCTCGTTTAATTTTTAGTTTTTTGTTTGTTTGTCTGTCTGTTTGGCTGTCACAGAATTTCCAATAGTTTAAATTCGATAGGGTTCGTAATTGGTCCATCATCCAGCAAAGGTAGCTCGGTCCCTACTGACTGTGCTGGGCCAATTCAGAAACCACTACAACTCCACCATCGTATTAATTCACACAGCCGGTGTGCAATAAATGTGCAGTAATTAATCTGCCTCTAGGTACCTTAAGGCATTGCCTTGTCCCGCCGCAAGGGCCAAGGCCCGAACAAAAGAGGCAACGAGTGCTACACGGTCTATTCGAAATGCTGCTAAATCTCCATCATCTCTGTTCCCTTCCTTCTCCCTCGACGCTTTCGGCTTTCCCATGCATGCAACGTAACAGCGACGCCCGTTTCGCCAATCCCGAGGCTTCGCTGACAGTGATCAGAGAGAGTACAAGTGTTAGAATTCAGATCTAGTGTTTAAAGTATGGTTTCTGTTTTTATTTTTTGGCATAGTTTGATACTGTTTGGTATGTAATTTGGAGAAGTTTGAGTTTTATTGGCAATCTAATATGAAGATCAAAGATCTAAATCGGCACTGACATTGGAAAATAATTAAATCCGATTCCTCTGTTGATCAAGTTTCTCTTATTTTTTTTCCTGAATCGAAATATTCTTCACTGTAAAACCAGCTTTGAATCAAGCTGTTTAGTGAAACTATTTGAATAAAAAAAAGGGATGAAGATTTTATTTTGTTTTTAAAAAAGGCAAATGCCAATTTAATTTTATGATATTTTTTTTTCTTTTCAAAGATTTTTTATCAAGCCATTTAATTTGTTAAATAGTTTAAGTGAATAATTTAATTTTTACAAAAGAAAATATTTTATTACATTTAAATGCATATTTATTTTTTTTAGAAATTATTTTTAGTTTTTGTAAGTTCGTTATTGCAAATTATTTCACCTAATAGAATGACATTGATCAACTTTGTTTTTTGAATTAAAAATGTTTACCTATAAGTAAAAAAACACTGAATCAAATTGTTTCACAAAACAGCAATTATTTGAATCGAGTTATTTGGTGAAGCTGTGTAAAATATTATAATAAAAAATGGGGAGAATAACTCATGATTTACACATTTCAAAACAGAAAGGCTTAATTTATATGCTTTCTAATATTAGAGGCATCATATGAATATTCAGACAAGGAGAAAAATAACAATGGGTTGAAATGGATGTTCAAGTTACAAAGCCAACCTAACATGGATTGTTATTGAGAAACTTGAGAATTCAGTAAAAAAGAGACACCATACAAAATGCCTTTTGCTAGTTGACATTAAGGATGATTAGACATACAAATTGTCTTGGTTCTACTGGTGATGATCAAAGATGGGGATTCCATAACCAAACTAGGATAGCTTCGAGGATCCTTTTTTCGGCCTTGGTGGCATGACTTTAGGGTTGGTGAACCATGTAGTGTAGAGGAATTGCTTATGAGGCCCATCGTGATTACAGATTAGCCGCAGCTTTTGCCTCTCGCGCATCCACCTCAATAGGATCTTCATTTGACTTTTACTGGATAAACCTTGCAAACCCACTCCCTGAAAAGTAATACATGTTACTAGCCAGACAGAAAAGAACAGTATTGAATCTAAATTTAAGCATTTTGTTTGCTATTAGATGATAGGAAGAACTCTGAAACCATTCTATCATAGTTACTTTCACATAGTAAAGCTTCGGGGCCAACCAATTGGGCAACAATACAAGTAACATATGTTAAAGAGTGTCTCACATGCTACCTTGTCTAGCAGCAAATGAAACTACATGTAAGAAACCACAGAGGTACAAAGGACAGCATAAGCATTGGTGCTCATTCCAGGGACAGTTGCGAGTTTACTTACCAGTGGTTGTATTTCATTCGTAAGCTTCATGCAATACATGTTTGGCTAATTTAAATGATATCTAGTTTGTGTTGGTCTACTTTTGTGTAAAGCATGCAATTTTAGTTAATGTTTAGTTGTCTACCGAACACAAACAACGACCACAGAATAAATATTATTCATTTTCTTTCTCTGGCCTTGCAAGTTGACGAATGAAACTATTCATGATTTATTAGGGAGAGTTTCTCCCTGATATGAAAATATACGTGTGTTCTTCACATGTCAATATGTCATGACTTAGATCAAGAATAGATCTTTGATCTTCCAAATGAGATGAAATAAAACAGACGACACTGGATACCCAACAGAGACATGCTAGTCCACTATAATCAAATTTGCAAAAAGTATTGATGGCACTAAAAGAAGAAAATGAAGGTAATGCAGCACTCTTGTAGTCTCAACTATTGTCCTCAACAGTTACAAGAAAGTAGGAGACACTGCTGATAGAAACAATAAGATGATGGAAATTTGCCAAATTCACAAAAAAAAAAGATTAAATATAATATGTACTGCTAACAAAAATGTAACAATTAGGGTATGATCATATCATTAACAATGATTAAAAAAGAGACAGTTGTCGTCACACCACCACAACTTGCCTTCCTAGAAAAGGATTCAGGTCAACAATCTCGTCCGGATACCCATGAAAACATAGAAATATAAAATTTCATCAGACAGTGCATCTTTAAAAAATAAAAGAGAACAAAAAGGCAAATGTCCTGGCCTGTGGACAATAAGCTGAATGGCCAATGCAATTGGCAAGACCTAGGCTGGTAGAGATCTTTTGTAATATACTTGATGGCACTGACCTTATCAAATGCAAGTGGGGTTTAGAAGACAAGAAGATATAGAGCATAGAGAAAAGAAAACAAGAGCGGTGGGAGAGGGTGTTCCTATTTAATTTGTCGGAACTTAGAATTTACTAAGTATATAGACACCATGTAAACATGTCTACTGATGGAGAACATACAGTATATGGGTGCATATGCAAACACTCCTAAGGGATTAGTTCACATTTAATTGCATGGGTAAAATTATTCTTTAAAATTTGAGAACCTCAGAATAAAACTCTAAAGAAAATGTTTTAAGCTACAAAATGCGACTAAGTCTTAGTGTGCAAAAAATTAAATGCAGTGATACGCAAAACCTCCAATGCAGTGATAGGCATATCACTGAATTTTTTGCCAATGATAACCCAAAATGCAGTGATATTCAAACAATTAAGCATATACCTCCAAGATAATCATTTTTGGAAAGCATAATCATTTTGAATTCCATTTAATCATAATATCTCTCACTTTCTTCATATTAATCCATTTTGATCCATTAGCTTATATACCAAAAAGATGTGAACCACATGTTACTTGAAGGGGAGAATATAAGGGAAATGAAACCTGTTTTAAGGGATAAAACTCTCACCTATGAATTTGTATTTATGACCATAGTTGTCAAGTCATATAATTCACAATTCCATTCATACAATAGGTTATATTTACATGCTTCTTACATACAAATCAAAACATGAAAGCAACAATTTGAAGCAATGCAACATTAAAATACAATTCTAAAAGTAGAAATGAATCAAACCCAACCAATCAAAAGTTAATCTGACAGTTCAAGACTAAAGTCAATATATTAGAAATTAAAAGCTGAAGAGTATAGAATCTCAAAATTAACAATGAAATACAAGAAGAAATTTGGGCATGTGAAGAGAGACAGTCTAAGATAGCCAAGGAGGACAAGACACAAATGAGAAAAACAAGCTTTATTGGTAAGCAAATAATACATGCAAAATCAATGGTGAATTACACATTATCTCATGTCAAAGTCATGTCCATTCCTCTCTTCATGTATCATGGTTATCATTAGTCTTATTTCTCGCCAACTGTATTATTAATACTTTAAGTCAAGAATATAGGTGGAGGCAACAATGATTTTTCTATGACAAAAGTATTTCAGAACAAATTTTCATATTGGCTTAGTTCATTTCAATTATAATGCAATGAAACAACAATACTTTGTACATTGTCATATCAAGATAAGATAAAAGCCTATATTTTTGCTATGAATCTACATCAACTTATTTTATCCAATAAAATATCATATTACATTATTATATGTATTATAGGATATCGAGAGCAGTCCAATTAAACTTAAAATTATCTTTTAATAAATTTTTTGATTTTATCTTTAACTTACAAATCATGATTTGAAATTTTCACCAAAATGATTGACGATGCAACCTTACTTTGACAACCTTGTTTATGAGATTTGTAAATTCCATTTCCATTTGATTTGGGCAGAAATAAACTAGAGGAAATTAATAAAATAAAATTTCTTCTTCTCTATTTCCTTCCAAGTAACTTAAAATGAAAGAACTTGATGGAAATAAATTTATTTTTCCTGTTTAGTGCCAAGTAAATAAGAGAACATGATAATTTTACTTCTCTTCCTTCCTACCTTTGTTAGAGCTTCCTGATTGGTATAGCTCATTAGCACTAAACAAAATTTAATGTGACCATATTTTCTCTCTCTCTCTCTCTCTCTCTCTACCAAATCATCCAGGTCAGTTCTTTACATATGTTGCATTTATCAAAGGATATCATGCCTTTAATCTTGTTAAAATCACATTGATTAGATTAAAGATAAACTGGATATGCCACATTCCAGTATAATTTACTCCTACAGTTGGACAGAACTAAAGAAACCTTCACGCTTCCAATTTCCCTCAATGTATCGTATAATTTACTTCCCTCTTCCTCATCAAGCGAGTGAAAGGGATACTCTTTATATCAAGTGAACCAGAAAATAGTACCTTGATATGATCCCAAGTGTCAGCGATGGTGAGGGGGCCGTGCTCCTTGACGACGTCGAAAATGGTGCGAGTGATGGTCTGCGTCAGCTCCGGCGGCGTCGGAGGATCGATGGGCTTCATCTTCGGCTTTGGCTTCTTGGCCATCCATCGAACCGCCGTCGCAAACATGTCTCTGCGCCACTCGGCCTCTACGTGAGCAACCCTACCGGAGACGAAGAGTCGAAGTAGAGGAGAGAGGGAGGCGGCTGATTGGAGGATATAACAAAGGATTCGAGGAGCGACGAGACGCGTGTCGAACTCCTGATAAATCATGGAGCTTTAAGATTCGGGGCAGAAGAACACTCAATAGACTATCTTTTAGTAGATAACGGATTTGCCCATTTTTTATGACCCTTAATTTGGAGCTCTGATCCTCTGGTCCAGAATTTTTTTGGACCAGGAGAGATCCTACAAGTACATTGGTGAAGTGAGATGGACCCTACCTGTTTAACAGATGAGGTCAAGATCACTCTACTAATGAATATCCAGGGGTCCAGGGATCTTGGACCAGAGGATCTCTGCCCTTTGATTTGGATGGACCCTATCTATTTAAAGGTGGAATCTATCCAAATCAAGGGTCCTCATACAATGGACCATCCCTTGGTCCACAATTTACGGACCAAGAGATCCCGACTGCTTTTAGTGTAGTCCAGATCTTCTGGACCATAATCCCTGTTCCGCTCTTGAACCAGGGGTTATTTATAGGTGGAATTTCATGAATCCCACCTGTATAATAGGTGGAGTCCATAAAATTCTACCTATAAATAATGTGGTTCATCCTCTGGACTCCACTTTACGATCCAGAGGATCCGCCCCAAGATCTAGAAGATCCGTCCTTTTTTTTTTTAACGAATGTGTTTTTCGGAAAAAATTCAGGAAAGAAAATACCTTATTTTGAACTTCTTTTTTTTTCAAATGATGTTTGAATTTTTAAAGTAAACTTCTTTATAAAATAATAAGTTTTAATAAATGCTTGAAATATCAGGGCACATTTTCTTAATTTGATAACAAAGAAATGGAACAAATAAACTTCACAATTCCATCTGTGAATACTTAATAGTTTGATTTCAGACTAAATTTTGATAACAAGGAACATTCTTTTGTTTAAAGACATGAACTAACCCTAAACATTCTTTGCAACAGTGCAAAGATACGAATGATATACAAATTGTTCCAGTAATAAATAAGAGAGGCTGTTTTCCAAGCTCCGGATGCCTCTCTGCTCCATGAAAAAAATCAAGAAAAAATTCATCTGTTTCAGGGACAGAAGCTGTTGCACACCGCGAATTATTTTGTTCACCTAGAGAATCAGATATTTTAAAGATTTTTGTCGTGTCATTCTTGAAGGAGCGGCCCTGTCTGCAGTGTTAGGTATTTGTTCAAAACTTGGAATTGATGGTTGCAGTGTCTTCGCCGGGTGCTTCTTGTTACCTTATTCAACCATCAACTAATCTGTCAAATGGATGGTATTCCGGTTTTCTATATGCTTCTGCTCAGGAAAAGATTGCTTGGAGGAAAAACCGATGAATCATCTCATAACTTGTGAATGTAATAACAGCACTAGGAGTAGTTCTCAGCAAGTTTGTGGCATAACCGCGGTAAAAACCAGGGATGCCATCTTGATGGAATACCTTCCTAATGCAGTCGGTCACGCCTGCATATTTGTTGCTATTGTTGCGGGAGTGGCCTTGTTCTTGTAGTCTGGCTCGTATGACCTGATAGAATCACAAAACTGAATTTTGCAGCACAAGATAGATAAAGAATTTTGTTTTAATAATAATAATAATAATTAGTTTTCTGATCTTACTCTCAGATAATCTAATGAACGCCACCAAAATGATGTCCGGTTATAGATTTGAAGTTCAAACTAGAACTTACCAGTCACAAGTTGGTAACCACAAACAAGTACGATAACATATGTACCAGGAATAACCCATGAATTAGAGTAAGATTGAAGACAATAAACATTCAAGGTAGATGGCAGCATACCTCATGTGGGTATGTCAAAGTCGATGCAATTATTTTAGATAAGGAAGAAGAAATAGCTACATCTTTAGGACTAAGCCTATCCACTGAAGTGTTTTCTGCATTGCAGTTAATAATCAGCTATATGTGGAGAAAATTTATTGAGCTGTAGCACTATGGAGCTATTGTACCTTTTCGTGCCAAGTAATACTTGATCTTTTCATATGACGGAAACTGAATAGCAACGTGGCTAACCCCCACTAAAGAAGGAAGAAGGCCGCTAGATCCCAAACGAACACAAGAAGAAAAGATAGTATTACTACAAGCTCGAACAGAAGCAGAAAATGAAATTTAAATCTTCTATTATCAAAAACAATAGTTCTAACCTGTATAGACCTCTCCTTCCCTCTTCAAGCATAATTCTTCTTAATGCAGATAACATACCTTTATATGGCTCTACATCATCCCTCATTCCTTGAGTCTATTGAAAATTGAAATATGGCAGAGGTGTCACCGCCGAGGTTAGCAGTGCATTGCAAATATAGAAATGAATTGAACAGATAAAGGGACAAATATCTTGAGCAAAGGACAATGGAAACAAGAGTGAAAAAAGAAGGCTGTCAACAAGCATCCATTATCTATTCTATCCTGTTGGTATTGGTTTCAACTTAATGTGTAATAAGTGGCATTTAAGAAAGAACAAAAGGATTCACAACGAGCAGCAAGTGATCTATTCCACCAATACATTATCTCCACTGAATGCTACAAAGAAATGTCAGAAACTTTGTAAAGTTCAACTCAATAAAATCCTCTTGTTTGAATGAGCACAGTGCTTTCGTGCCATTCTCCTAATTTAGCCAAAGAAAGCATAAGAAAACACGTTTGTTCATTCTATTAACAGAATTAGAAATTGTTTGTTTTCAAAGTTACACAACCCTAATAACTCAAAGATGCATCAGAAAAATATATATTATATGGCACTTGTAATCATTACGATATCGATTTGTTAAAATCACTCAATTCAACTTACACAATTTCACACCAATCATTTTTACCCTGTAATAACTTTCTAAAATTAATGATACAGGATCAGAACGTTCCAAATTATAACCTTATTGTAAAGACATACTTCATCATTTTCATTTCAATAGTATTTCAAGCTATAAAATTTCTTCCCTGAATTCTATGTTGATTCTGTGAAGCGTTTACTAAGATTTGTTGCAAGAGAAATCCAAGTCCATAGTAGATCCAAAGGAACATAAGCTTAACTCAAGTAAAATGGAAGGAACAGGAAAGTATATGCAAAACACAAACACAGTTGGTCTGACATAGTTGTATGCAAAGATAGGCAACTCCACACTGCCAAACTACAGATTCAAGGACCTGGTATGATAGGACAGATATTTTCTTACAATATTTTGAGTACTACAGAGGGAACATTAGTAAATGAGCTGCCCTATTGAAAACCAAGATAAAAATATTAGCAATGGAAAGAGAAACCAACACCTTCTCTACATTTTTAGGTTCGGCATCTATGAGCATAAATGGTTTATACTGTTTGAAAAAAATGAAAACGCATCCTTAGCATGTATGAAGATCTTGATTAGTAACCATACTGTGTGTACCAATATGATGGAGTTCAAAAATCAAACTGTGGCATGACAACAGTGTCAGCCATGCTGTTGATAATAGTCTAAACATAAAGAAAATTGCTCAAGACTGGTTGAGCTCCAGACATCACCGAGACAAATTTGTTTACGATTATCACATGATGCTATACCAACCTACCAAGTTTCTGGCTATTGAAATTTTCTGAATAGAAACTGATCGACATACGCAAAACTTTTCACAAAAGATGGTAAGAGTCCCCGTAACATCCACAGATATACATGTCAATTTCAATTATTCCTTCATCATTTAAGCACCTTTCACTCGTATAAAAGCCCCATCAAGTAGCGGTCTAAACGAGCTGACCCAAGCCAACTTTAATTGTGTTAAGCTTGTTTATTTTTTATCAAGTTTGTTCAATTTTGTTTATTAAAAATGTTATCAAGCTTGAGCCAAGCTTGAGTTTTTTTATCAAGCTCAACTAAAAACATTGTCCACATTATTATTTAAGTTAAAGGTCGCTCTATTATATGGAACTTACATCATTTCCTAATTTTTAACATATTATGAATAATTTACAATTATAAAATTTTATAAATTACTATATTTTTATACATTTGAATAAAAACTTAAGAAATAAATTTATAATTGAAATTTTCATCTTATGAATTGTTATGAACGTTAACAAACCGAGCTCACTAGTGTCCATAGTTTGCAAAATCGCGATCCGGATCATAGGGCCACAAGATCCTACGATCCGGAAGTACCCAAACGATCCAGACAGGATTGGTGGAATCGGAGCAGGATATGTAGAATTGGAGTTGGATATCAAATCGAACTGAATACTAATTTTGTTCACGAACATCCAAGATATTCAAGTTTCGCTGGCCAAAAGCAGTTCAATTAATTGAGGCCTGCTTGACACTTGTCACAGGTAACTAGTAAGGGCTATATAAACTGTCACCACATAGTGATAACTTGAGTTCAAGACGCAAAATAAATATTAGAAGTTTCTTATTAATCGACCGTCTTTAAAAATATATCAAATAACAAGGATGACAGATAGGCAAAAACTACATACTTGAAGTCTAGTTTTAACAACCCATAATGGATTGGTGGTAATAGCTGTTGCAGCTCCTGCACCTGCAGCAGCAAGTATATTTGCACCAACCGAAAGCTCATTATTTTCATCCACTGGTTATGCACATGTAGATGAGAAAATTTAGTTCAGAAACTTGCCAAATTACTTAATAAACATGTTTTTGTAACTCATAAACTTTACATTGGATGAAGCAGCATATATTCTTCATCACACATTATGGTGAAAAATAAAGAAAAGTTCAAAAAGAAATTCAGGGAAAAAGGAAGACCAACCATGTGAATGAAGTAGGCTTTTCAGCTGATTATAAACAGGGAAATACACCTGCACAGTGTTATTTTTTATTAACCAAATAGGTATTTGAAGTAGGATATTCAAGTAACTATAGCATCAGACATGAATCTGTAGAGTACAAACAAGGGTGTCCTTTTAAGATTAAATTGTCATGAGGGAAATATTATAGGCATGCAAATTGAACCAGTCCTGGTTGGCAGTTCAATGAAGAGAAATCAGGTCTCGCCATTAAGTACAATATAAAATCACTACTTTTAGGCATTGATGGTGTGGATCTCTTCCAACCATGACTATAAAAGCAGCAGTAAGACCAAGAATGTTTGCTATTGATTATTCAAGTTTTTAGTCAGGGACTCTTACGGAGCTTTTGAACATATCAAACTTAGATGATTCCCCATATCTCTTTTTTGAAGACAAGATTACATAACCGTTCCAGATGTAGGTATTTACAACTTCAATATTTTCTGATTTTTTTTCCCACAAGTGAATTTTATGGTGCAGGTCAAGCATAAGTAGCCTTAAGTATAAATTTACAATTAAAGGGGTTCTTCCCCTGATTCACACCATAGTTTTCTAAGTTGCAATGAAGCAACTGTTTATCAAGGCAAGGCTCACGCTCTTGTATGTTCATACACATTCAAAGCATGTACACAACAACCACGCAGGCTCTGAAGACTAGAAACCTTTTAGTCTTTAATCTTTCCTAATGCTAGTGATAAATAATCATTACATATAATCACTTTGTTGTGGAATTCTTGTTTATTACATTACATTTTATCAAATCTATTATAAAATTTCATTATATACATTTTTTATTACCTCAAAATTACAATTTCCTTTCTTTGAATTTTGAAATGTCATAAACACAAGGAAAATAAAATTCTGCGCTTGATAATCTACACCATATTAGACATAGAAAGTACAATTGAGAGATAGGCTTAAGGTTAATGAATAACAAGAAGATATGAGATGCCAACTACTACAGTTCTTATACATGATCTTTTCAACCAATAACTTTTTTATTCCTGACTTTTAGTTATAGGTCATTGACTCATTGTAATTTGTTTTAAGCTCTAATACTTGGAATATTCATCTAAAGCCTCTATATCTGTGTCAAAAATTGATATTGAGACACCAAAACTCCTAAATATACTTGATATCTCTGTTGAAGTTTTTTAAAAAATAATTGTGTCAGATTTTGGTATTTCAGTCTGAGTAACATAAATTCTAAAAACTCTCGCCAACCTTGTTCTCTGTCATACAATGCCTATACTTAAACAAAAGCAATTAACTCTCTGGTTTTTCTTTGTCTTGGTTATTGTTTTTAATGGTTTTAACATTCTTTGTCGATTTACATCTTGTGAGACTGATCCAGATTCAATGCAACCCAACTGATATGATCCTCTCATCAATATCAATTTTAATCTTGCAAATTATACAGAAAACTTTACTGTTTACATTAGTTTTTGTAGTTTGAATTACTGTTATGGATAAATAATAAACCAGAGTCGAATGGAGCTTCAGATGACCATTCATCCACATAGAGTGTAAATCTTTCTGTGTTATCTGAGGAATATGAAACCCTTTGATGTCTATAACTACAGGATTCCTGCAGTTTAATAATATAATTCAGCATAGATCTGGACAGCAATTTGAAGATAACAAACTTCAAATGAGCTTGCATGTCTTTATTGACTAACAATGAGCTTGAAGACCCCAACAATGTTGAATTCATTTTCAAATCGAAACAAACTGAACATCAATTATGTGAAATCATGAATTGTACATGATTCATCATGAAAATGTAGTGTCCCTCATCAGCTTAACAAATATATGCTTATGAATCTTGAGGAAAAAAACACCAAGCTCACAATAAGCAGATTTCTGTGTAACTTCCATGTGGAACTTAGTCAATATGGTCTTCAAAAGTTCAAAAAGTTAAGACATCCGGAATTTCAAATAATAAATACTACTTGCAGTCAAACAAACTAAAAGAGGTGAAGTAATATGAGTGAACGTAAATAGAAAATAAAAAATTATTCTTACAGCCCAGTTTGGAAGTAGTGCAGTGACTGTTGGAGTAAGACCGCGATATAAACCACTCACACCTTCTTTTTTTATGATTTGTTTTAGGCTTGAAATAATGATATTGCCTATTTAATTAAAAATAAATAGATATCAGTATTCTGAATTATGACAAAAGCAAAGCATGGGCTCCCAATGAACCACTGAATAAGCCAATTCAGAAATAGCATGTTTAAATGATTTAGAACATTATACAAAGCTGTATAAATACTTCTTAAAGCCAATTAAAGATGGAGCTAGTTTTTAATTTAATTATCTTGTATTGGATATCCAACTACCTATTAACTTGGGTAAACCAAGGACGGCAACATTATACCTCGACCACAATTCAAGGTAATAAAGTACAATTAGTGTGAATTGGGAATATTACAAAAAAAAAATTAAGCAAAAAGGTTATCTCCTGTTGTTCTCCTTCAAATTGGAAATGCCATGGAAGATGAATTTGGACAGCCGGATTGATGATGATGCAGAATAAAGCCTTCTCTGCCTATAGGAGAAAAGGTGTAGGACATCCATTTTCCTTCCTGTATACTTTTAAGAAAAATAATTGCCAATAACAATTTTTCCTTAATGATATTTGATGGAGGGTATCTAATATTAATAATAGTCTTATCTCAATAATCTTTGATACATATCGAACACCGGTCCATGCAATGGAGACAGATTGGATGAGGATGACTATATTGATTACCAAGTGGTTGATGGTGGCAGTTACCATATCTTGAACATAACTGTAAATGAGGCAAGACATAGATAAAGATTTAGTTAATAAGAGTAAAATTTGGAGCTACTGTAAGAGAGAGAGGTCAGAGGAGACAACATTCATCTCAGCCATACTGCTACCTTCCAAATTTGAAGACCATGGTGCAATAATGCCCTAAGTGGTCATGTAAATTGAGAAAGGAGAAGACTATACTGCAATAGGATGTAAAAATCTAGAGATGAAATGAAAAAAGGATTTCACTGATAACCTAGAGCTATATAGCTGAATTCAAAGAAAAGAATATATAGGCTTATGGTAGTCAATAGGCAATCAACAATAAAACATAGGGATAAATAATATCAAGATAATGAGGTAGAGAATTAGGGGAATCAAGTTAATACAGAAAATACATCAAGAAGATAGTTTTCTTCATCAAATTGGACAGGACAGATGAGTATAAATTCAAAAGACAGACCAAATATTCACCGTGTTTATATGACTATCAATTTTCATAAATTCAAAGAAAAGTTAGAACTTAGAAATGCAACAAACAAATGACTGGAAAGTTAAAAAGAATCAGCATTAATTGACAAAAGTTAAAACTTTTACAACCAAATCATGTTTTAATCAAAACCCATTTACCTTCCATCATCTAGCTCTTGAAAAAAAAACAAAAAAATTTACTCAATTGTTCATCCAACAAAATCATCTCTTAAATTATAAGCTTCCCTATACTGTCTTGTTCATGCTTATACATGTGATGTTGCATTTATTATGCATGTACTAACTTAATCATAAGCAATTAATAGTGTAGCTACTTGATTCAATTAAATTCTTTTTAGTTGTGGTAAATGGAATTGCAAATCAATTGAAATGGGCATTTCAAGTTACAAAACACAAATGAGATATGACAGTTACATATGTAATTTTAAGGGGAAAGATTAAAAAAAAAGCCCCTTAAACAATATGATAGTTAGTGTTGCAAAATACACTAAAGACAAGGAAATGTCTCTTGGGATTCAAACTATAATGTAATCTTAGAAACATGAAAATGTAGAGACCATGTCTTTGCTTTATAGCTCAGAGCAAAATCTCTCATAACTGATATATAGTCGGACATCTAATTCAGAGCAGAATATCAACCAACTCTAAAAACTTCAGTAATGAGCCTTATAATGTTGCAAGCATTTGACACCTGGCATAGATCAAAATGTTGCTTTGTTCTTTTCGGCACAGCCAAAGCTGATCCTTTTGACCGCAGAACCAAAAAATCAGCACGACCAATATAAGTGCCTCACCTATGGTCTACAGAACAATGTTGTAACATCTATATCAAGTGACGCATGACTATGTTTAGGTTTCTACCTATTGATATTGACAAGGAGCATGGAGAAAGGCAAGCAATTGAGTGACCGTGATCTAAATCAGCCATCTCACGGAATCATGATCTCCCACCATCATTGATTTCTGCATGTTTGGAACCTTTAGAGAGAATCATTATTGGTCAATCACCTGATCAAGGCCACCTCTCGCTAATGCTCTTAATTGTGAGTGCAATAAATCTACAATCCACATTACCCCTCTCCCCTATCTCACATGCTACACGGCCAAGCCCTATCTTTATTCAGTCAACATGCATCCAAGGCATGCTCACTTGAATTAAATCAAGCTCGGCCCATTTAATATTAGTTTTTTTATAGAAAAAAAATCAATTCATGTTTAACCTCAAGCTTAATGCCAATTACAAGAGGAGGATGGTATCTTTCTTTTCATCCTCCTCATGTGAACTTTTCGCTTCAATGTACTACATATATTGTTTGCAAACTGCACTCAATTTAACAGCATAAAACAGTAAGTCCAGTTACAGATCATTCCAAATATTAGTAAATAAAAGCTATTATTGGCAGCAACTTATTAAAGATAAAGGGGCAGAATAACAAAGACCACAACTACTAGTCAACTGCTTATTTCCCTAAACTTTTTTGCAACCCGTACTCAACTCATTGTATAAAATAATAAGTGCATACACAACTCAATCACCACATCAATAGCAACTGAGCAAAGAGAGAGAGAGAGAGAGAAACTAAGCTCCTAGTCAGTTCTTGATCTCTTAACAATTAGAAGCATTTTGAGTTCAACTTTCAACAATTTTCAGTACACAGTATCTATTAGCGTTCTAATGTACCAAATGAACACAATGTATTGCTTGCAACACACACTGAGTTCTAACAATCTGTGCACCCTTCAAACTCCAATGTATCCCTAATGTACCAAAAACATACAACGAAAAACGAAAATGACAATTCTCGACAAAGAGTGATAACTACAAAAGCCAGCCTAGTATCAAAGAGCAGAGCAGGAACATACGGTGGGAAGAGGAGGGGCACACCTCCGACGGACCATGGACCTGAAGCCGCGTCTTGATCACGTCCAGCGGGCAGACGAAGGTCGCAGCTACGACCCCTGCATCACCATCCAGACAAACACCAATCAAACAGGAAAAGGACACCACAAATATACTGATCGCGTCACGGTCACAAGTAGGACGGACTCACCTGCGGATGCTCCGGCAAGGGCGTCGCAGAGGATTTCTCGGCCGTTCTTGCCGTCGGACCCCCCGCCCATCCCTAGATCCGAATCAAAATGAACTGATCGTTGACTACATGCGACGCGGAAGCGAGAGGGAGCGAGTGGGAGAGAGAGGATCTACTGGCACTGGGCATGTGCTAACCCTAAAGATCAAACCTTTTCTCTATTCTACACTTCGCCGATGACGAGGAGGAGGAAATCTAACTGAAAAGAGCGGAGGAAGCCAGCAAACAGACAAATAGGAGAGCGGCGAGATACGCTGTCTAATTTTCTGGGTATTCAAAGGCAACTTGCTTCGTGATTCGTCAATTGATCCGGCTCATCTCTTTGCGCCTTCGTATTTTTTTAGTTTACTAAAAAAGAATTTCAAAAAGCTCTCAAAAGTTTAGCTCAGTTTTTAAAATGCCATTTAGTATTTTACAGCAATTAATCAAAAATAAAACTAAACCTCCTGAACAAAACCAATCTGTCAGACTTTTAAATATAGTGGATCTATTGTCCCCATTCAAAAAAAAAAAAAAAAATCGAGATTTATGAAGGTATTATTTCATGTATTGACATAGTTTGACAAAAAATGATTATATTAGTTTGTTTTGGTTAAATTGGTGTCATTAAGGTAGATGAGGTCCTTGGACAATTTTGTTAAAGAAGATAAAGGAGAAAGTGATAAATTGAAATCGACATTCAATTTTAGTTTATCAGTGGCCTAAGTAAATAATCTCAAGTTGCTAAGTAGAGAAAGATGAACTATTTGAATAACTGTTGAACTATTTTGTGTGACCGAGTTCGAGTCACCTGAGTGTCAATGGGAAGACCACATTGACAATTAAACAATGATTGTTCGTGATGAACTGAGTGAATACCTGAACACTATTACAGATAGAGATGTCGAATGGGTGCACGGCAAAGAGAAAGAATAGGAGAATAAAGATGGAGGAGTTTCTTTGCTTCTACGCCTTTTTTCAAGGTTATGAAGGACCTCCTTATATAGGAGCTCCCGTTGCCAAACGAATGTACGAAGAAAAAATGAGGAACGAAAGAAGAGTAGTTTCTTTGTGTGTACGTCTCTGTTTCTTTCTCAAGGTTATAGAGGATCTCCATATATAGGAGCTCCAGTTGTCGAACGAGTGCACAACAAAGAGAAACAATAAGGGAATGAAGGTGGAGGTAGAACCGTCAATTTGAGTTAAATCCATCGAGTTAGTCCGCCCTACTAAACAATTTAAGTAAATTTGATTGAAATTTTATTAACATATTTAAAGGTGAATCTAGGTGGGCCGATCTGCCTGAGCTTACGACCCCTACGGGTCAACCTGCAATAGGCTTAGGTTGACCCGAGGATTGAAAAAAAAAATCTTCTAACCTTAAAACAAAAATTGAATACTTTTTTTGGCATATTAGAGTAGTCACCAGATTTTAACTCTTCTTCCTACATTATCGCCCTATTTTATTAAGTTATGTTCTCTTTATTGGAATTTAGGGGTTTGGGGTTGTATTGTGTGGTCACCACCAATTCTTGCTTGTGCTTTGTTGTGCGATCATCACCAATTCTTAGCACATCGAAGTTGTCTATGTGTCATTGCCCCTTCTTTTGTTGGGTTGGGATCCTCCGGTCCGCAAAGGTTGGACCAGTCCCTGGTCCAACCTTTGCATTGAATAGCCCCCCCCACTTGTGAACAGGTGGAGGTCATTGCAGAATCGATAGAATCTTAACAAGATCATAGCAGAATCGAAGTAGGATCGGTGGAAGCTGTTAGGACTGAAATGTAGCTAGAGGGAGGGTGAATAGCTCTTAGCGCTCCTTGTCGTGTGCTCGTGTCGGCGTTGCTTGTTTCTTCAAAGATGTGCAGCGGAAAATACAACGAAACAAATACACACCGCTAACAAATGGATTTTACTTGGTATCCACCTCACAAGAGGTGACTAATCCAAGGATCCACACAACACACGCACCCTCCACTATGAAACACTCCTTTTCAGTAACTACTGAAGGCGGAGAAGCCCTACACACTCTCAATACAAG
>JBBMJZ010226207.1:0-19316 GCA_037833815.1 Zingiber zerumbet
TGAAATCAACTAAGGCTTGAGCCTTGATGGTCGCTCAGGGTTGATATTGTATATCGTATTCACTGAGCTGGGTGGTCTACTTGATCAACCTTTCGAAAGCTTCTGGGTCGACAAGTACCCGACCTAAAGTACTATTAGTGAGTACTATGATCGGGTGTGAAAGGAAATAAGGTCGTAACCTCCGAGCAGTTAAGACCAATCCATAAGCTAACTTCTCGAGTGTGGTGTAACGACACTCGGCTCCTTTCATTAAATGACTTAAAAAGTACATAGGTCGCTGTTCCTTTCCCTCTTGCCTCACTAATACTTACCATACTATATGGTCATTAGTTGACAAATACACCCACAAAGTTTTTCCTACTATTGGCTTGGCAAGTATATGCAGGGCAGACAAGTAATTCCTCCTCAAAAACTTTATCATAGTCGATATCCTATTGAAATTTGGTCGTCCAACGGAGTATTTTGAAAAAAGGTAGGCGTTGATCAGCTGACTGGGAGATAAAGCGAGAAAGGGTGGTGATCGACCAATTAGTCTTTGTTCCTCCTTCAGATTATGTGGAGGATCCATATCTTGAAGCGCCCGCACCTTGCTTGGATTAACTTCTATCCCCTACTCGGTCATAATGTATCCTAGGAATTTTCCGCTCTTAGCCTCAAACAAGCACTTACTTGAATTAAGATTTAGTCTGTAGTGCCTTGCTTAGATTGGCTTCCTCCACTTACTGGATAAACAAGCACTTACAGGGTTTTTAGCAACTCCATATGGTAGGTTTCCTTCACGTCGGCACACAAGTCGGTCGCTTAGAGGGACTTGATAAGGATGTCATCCACGTACACCTCCATATTCTGCCTGATCTACTTCCTAAACACTTTGTTCATGAGTCATTGGCAGGTAGCCCCTGCATTCTTCAAACCGAAAGGCATAGCATTATAGCAATAAGTGCCCTCAGTAGTTATGAAATTGATTTTCTCTTGGTCGTCCTTAGCGAGTGGGACTTGATGATATCCTTGATACGCGTCCAGCATACAGATAAATTCACACCTGGAGGTGGAATCCACCACTTGGTCAATGTGAGGAAATGGATAATAATTTTTCGAGCAGACCTTGTTAAGATCTTTGAAGTCGATACAAACCCTCCACTTATTTTCCGGTTTAGACACCAGGACAACATTGGCCAACCAACTTGGGAATTGGACTTCATGAATATAGCCTGCCTCCAGTAATTTATCCACATCCCCTTTAATGATCGTATTCTGATCAGCTCCAAAATCTCACATTCTTTTCTTGATCGGTCGAGTGTCTCGGTGGACATGAAGTACATACTCCATGACCGTTGATGACTTCCCGGTCACTTCTTCAGGCGTCCAAGCAAAAATATCGTTGTTACATGTAAGGCATGCAACAAACTCTTTTTTAAGTTCTTGAGATAGGTCGGTCACCACCTGCGTAATAGCTTCCGACCGGCCTGGGCAAATCTAGACTTCCTCTTTCTCTTCGTAGACCAGGATGGGTGGTGCCTCCCAGATGGTATTGACCTCCATCCGTTGCATCTTCCGTGCGGAATTGGCCTTGGTTTTTATTATATCGACACAACACTTATATGCCGCCAGTTGGTCTCCTCTGACTTCCCCAACTGGATCATCCACGAGAAACTTTATTTTTTGGCAGAAAGGGGAAACTATTACTCGGAACTCGTCCACTACTATTTTCAAGGCCGGTCGACCCAAAATGACATTGTAAGCTGAGGGCACGTCCACTACTATAAAGATTGATCGACGCGTCCTTACTAGGGGCTCCTCCCCTAAAGATATGACCAACTTTATTTGGTCGAGCGGCTGGATCTCATTACCTGTGAATCCATACAAAGGAGTCGCTATAGATTGAAGCTCACTCAAGTTTATCTGTAACTGCTCAAACACTTGTTTGAAAATGATGTTGACTGAGCTACCTGTGTCAACGAAAGTACGGGAAATATTATAATTCACTATAATAGCCTTAATTATTAAAGCGTTGTCATGGGGTATTTCCACCATCTCCAAATGTTTGGGCCCAAAGCTAATTTCGGGTCCTGTCGCCTGCTCTATGCTGCCAACCGTGTGAATCTCCAAACGTCAAGCATGTGACTTTCTCGCTCGGTTGGAGTCTCCATCGGTCGGACCTCTGGCTATCATGTTGATGTTGCCCCGGGAGGTATTATTGCGGTTCTCCTCCTGCTAGGTTGAGAGCTCCGATTTGTTTCGGGTGGGAGTTGGTGTCTGATTTATTGGCAGCGGTGGCGTCCTCTAGCACCACTCGATGTCTCACTGATTTCTTCTAGGTGAGTCATTTGATTGCCGATAAGGGCGACGGTTGAGCTACATAGTGCGCTTGCAAAATCTCCGATTACCCCCTGGTGATTGGCCAAAGTATAGCAATCTTATGTGTCATGAGTAGTCGACCTGTGGAGGGTACACCACCATCTCGGAGCTCCTCGAAGGGGGGGGGGGGGCTTGGGGTACCTCTCTGGCTCAACCTCCCCATGCTGCACGACCTAGGGCTATGGTTCTTGATGATGAGGCTGAGGACCTGCTAAGGGTCCCCTAGGTGGAGGAGCGGGCAATGCTCGGCATTCGGCTGCCAAAGTTATAGTTGGCGCGGTGACCTCCTTCCTTCGAGCGGCTTGCGCCTCTTTGACATTGATGAATTCGGTCACCCGATCATACACCTCGAAGAGTCGCCATTAGATAATTGATCTTGTCCGTTTAAATTTCTACCCATCTGCATCCTCACGTTGAACATCTTATTTCCACTCATTAAACATTAGAAGAAAATGAGTTCAAATAGGGTTTATCAATGCAATGGCGAAAACTATGATCGACATGAGAAAACAAGGATGCAAACAGAAATATTATCATATAAAATTATAATTGACATTTTAAAATGCACAAACGATAAATATACTAACTTGTGTGAATCGACTAATTTGGATCATCTCGAATCAGTTGTCAAGCAAGAATCACGAGAATTCATTAATCTGAAACACTTGAACAGAGGGTACTACAAAATTCTAGCAAGACGCGAAACATTTGACCAATTTATAAATGGCTCACACCAACAACGTTATTAAGAAATATCACGATAAAGTTGGGGCATCTCTCACTTAGCGCTGGCCAATTGGGTGCGGAGGAGCTTGGCCGCGGCAACCATGTTGGTAAGTGCAGGCTTGACTTCGGCATACTTGCGAGTCTTGAGCCCGCAGTCAGGGTTGACCCAGAGGATGTTAGTCTCGAGCACAGCAAGCATTTTGTTGATGCGGTCAGCAATCTCTTCGGTGGACGGAATCCTAGGAGAGTGGATGTCATACACACCTGGGCCAATGCCAGCTCCGTACTTGACTCCCTCACGAAACACGGACAGAAGCTTCTCGTCAGACCGGGAGTTCTCGATTGTGATCACATCAGCATCCATGTCAATGATGGAATGGATGATGTCATTGAAGTTAGAGTAGCACATGTGAGTGTGGATCTGTACGTAAAAGATGAATGGTTAGACACACAATTGATGCAACTAGTTCAGGAGGAAGAGTGAGATGGGGAACCTGAGTCGTGTCCTGAACACCACAGTTTGTAATTCTGAAGGAATGAACAGCCCAGTCCAAATAGAAAGCTTCCTCAGACTTGCGGAGAGGAAGGCCTTCACGAAGAGCTGCTTCATCGATTTGAATAACCTGTATACCAGCTGCTTCTAAATCCTCAACCTCTTTCTTTATAGCAAGAGCAATCTGGTAGCAAGTCTCAAACCTGATACAAGTGTATTTATGCAATTTTAAGATAATTTTGATGTAATCTAACAATTAATCAATGGGATTTATAGAGAAACTGGCTTTACCTGGGTTGGTCATTCCTAACAAAGGACCAGTTGAGAATTGTGACGGGACCTGTCAACATACCCTTCATTGGGCGAGCAGTCATGCTTTGGGCCAGTTTAGACCAGAAAACTGTCATGGCACTGGGGCGGCTAACATCACCGTAAATGATCGGAGGCTTAACACAACGTGAACCATAAGATTGCACCCAACCGTTGACAGTGAATGCAAAGCCCGAAAGTTGTTCTCCAAAATATTCAACCATGTCATTTCTCTGCAATGAAAAGGTAAAATTTGGACTGACATTGGATAAGAGTTGAACCAAAGTAGAAAAAGAGACCGGATGCTACTTGTGACTATCAAAAACTAACAAATAAAAAGGTGGCAACATTTTCCTACATTCCCGATATGAAACAAGAAAATACGGCTTGAATTTTTTTAAAGGTCTACTTTTGAATGTGCATACACTATGCTCCAGTTTTACCCAATAGGCTGGGGCAAAACCAACTACCTCTAAGATTAGTTGGACAAAACCTAGACACAGATTATAATAAAAAAGAAAAGAAAAAAAAGGGTATGGCTTGCAAGCTCACCTCAGGCTCTCCGTGGACCAAAACATCAATATCAAATTCTTCTTGGAGTTTAACAACCTTGCTGATTTCCTCTGTGATGGCCTTCACATATTCCTCTTCAGAGATTCTGAAGATATACATGGTGATGAATATACAATAAATGCTAAGAGTATTTAGAAAAAGGAAAAAAACACTGCACCCACTTCTTTGCCTTGAATTCACGTCGGACTCTGCGAAGATCCATCGTCTGAGGGAATGAACCAATTGTAGTTGTAGGAAGAATTGGAAGGTTAAGCTTCTTCTGCTGTGCGTCTAGCCTAGCACTAACATTGGTGGCTCGGCGATGGTCAGAGCCCTTCAAAGCAGCAGCCTATAGTGCCATGCCATCACCGAATTATTAGGAGTTACAGAGAAACCAGGAATTAATCACAGGATAAAATACTTACAGCTTTTTGAACTTCTTGGTTGGTCACCCTAGGAGACGACTTTCTTGAAGACTGGGCAGCAGCATTGGCTGAGAAGAAAGCCTGTTCATATAAACGAACAAACAATATAAGAGAAACATTTAATAAAATCTGTGCATGGTGAAAAGTAGAACTTGGCATGAATGAAAAGCAGATCACAGTAGAACCAGGTGCTGTTTATAACCAAACCCAGTGCGTAAAGAAACAAAAAAAAAAAAAAAAAAACGTGTTTCTGAACCACTGGTAGCCTATAAATGTATCAATTGGCATCTTATGTTAGGGATATTTAACATGACACTGGTGTTCCTAGAATCTAATGGTGGATAGGATTATCTTCTTCGGATAACTATTGCAAGGCCAGCCAAATCAATTTCCTTGGCTTTCAAAAAAACTAAAAAGCTAATATCATCTTTGTGGAAAATTACCTCATCCTTATGACCAGCTAACGCCTTAGCCAATGCATTCACTTCAACCACTTTTTGCGCAGCAAAAGCAAGCCATGACTTAATCTCATTATCTAATTTTGTTTCATTGACAAGGTCCACAGCAGTGTGCATGAGTGAGCATGATGTAGAGACAACAAGCTTGTCTACAGGCAATTAACAAATTCTGTCAGCTGCCATTTTCCAATACAATGGCAATTGGAAAGAGTGCAAGAGTTATCCAAATTACCTTTGCCAACAATGGCCTCAAGAGCAGCAAGGGTGGTGAGAGATGATGCAAGATCATTTGCCCAAATGTTTCTTCCATCAACAACTCCAGCAAAAAGATACTTTCCAGCAGGGAAGCCTACAGTCTTGATCAAGTCAACTGTTTTTGTTCCACGGATAAGATCAAAACCAAAACCAGAGACGCTCTTCAAAGCAGTAATAGTCCTGAAAAATTCAAAATAACAATGAACTTTCAAAGAAGATGCAATATTTTTTCACTCAATATGAGCAGACTAACTTGTATGTTTCTGCAGGCACATCAGCAAAATAAGTCTCAATAAGCACATCCAAGCCAGACAGTGATGATTCTAGTTCCGAATATGCCTTTGTGAATGCCTCTATCTGGTAGGATTCAAGATCCTTGACAAGTGTTGGCTCATCAAACTGAATCCATGAAGCACCAGCTTCTTTCAGCTCAGCAATAACTTCCCTGTTGTTTTACAGTGTTGTTGTAATTACCACTACATGATAACGTAAAAAGTAATCTCAACAAATATTGCAGGCCTTGGTTTAAGAACCTTACTTGTAAACAGGAAGAATGCTATCAAGAAGTGAAAGAGGAGAAAATGACTTCTCAACACCTTTAGCAGGTTTTGACAGCAATAAGTATGTTACAGGACCAATTAGAACAGGGGCAGTCTCAATTCCCAACTGTAGATAACAAAATCAGACAAATAAGTTGATCAATCAATAAGTGGCATAAGCTTCTTACAATCTTCAACCATACCAAACATTCGAGGAAGAAAAAAAAAAATCAATCATGAATGTCGAAAAAGACAATATACTAGTATAACTAGTTCGTGGTACAAATAAAATTCAATGTGCAATTGAATTTTTAAGTCACTCACTTTGACAACAAAGGATAACATGACCACAAAACCAGTTAATACCCATAGAAGTGATAGAACATAGATTTATTCAAAAAGATCAAGGCAACATCAAAATGTTGGGCATTCTCATGTCCTTGTAGAACTATAGGCTCTTCCAATAAACCTCCAATCAGATACAAAATAAATCAAATTTAAATTTAACAAAGAAGACAAGCATAATTCCATCAGCACGAGTCAAAAAGATACTGGTAGAATAGGAACAACTGAATAAGAAAGGTCAGTAAGAAAATTCCAGTCTAGTTGGAAAAAAGAAGGAATCAGGTACACACCGCCTTTGCCTCTTTATATTCAGATACTGCTTTGTGAGAGGAGTATGAGAACTTTGTGTGTGGGCCCAACTCAGGGACAATGAAATGGCTATAAAGCAAATATAATAATGCATTATCAGAATGAATGAAATCAGAAGAAACCAATTTAGGCGAAGGAAGCTGACTTACTAGTTTGTGTCAAACCACTTGGTCATCTCCATAGCAGGAACAGAGGCATTTCCCCTAGCCATAGAGAAATAAGTATCAAATCCAATCTCTCCACCAGTATAGTTATACCTCTCGGGAACCGCACCAAGCATTGCCGTGGTATCAAGCACTTGATCATAATAAGAAAAAGTATTGCTGGGAATGTATTTGATGCCAGCATCAGCCATTTGCTTCCAAATGGCACGTCTGAGATCAGTAGCAACCTTTTGCAAATCATCGGCACTGCTCTTCCCATCCCAAAAGGACTCCAATGCAAATTTGAGCTCTCTCTTGGGACCCATACGAGGATATCCAACAATGTGCGATGCCATTTTTCTGTACATAACAATTAAATGAAACTACAATCTTCAGGGAAAACATTTCCTATGTATGGATAATAACACTACATTTTCATAAAACGCAAATTAATTAGATTCAGCAGAATATAACTCAAATACATTTAGCTCTTGTTAGCCATGGATAGAGAGTAAACCCAGCTCAGCTGAATTTAACTTAATCGAACTAACTTGTGCACAACATCTTACAAAACCAAGAAATAGAATGTGTGGCAACATTAACCAAGGCGATTTGGTGAGATCACTGGGCTTTTGTACATCGCTATCTCATCCATCAAAACTTAGCCCAAGATAAACCCATTAAAGCTAGATATCACTGTAGTTTTTTGAGTGTTGGAAAACCAACACGCAAGGTTAATTGTAACTAAGAAATGTGAGATAAAAGTAAAAGATCGAGACAAAATAAAGCAGGACAAGAAATCATCGGTTAACAACTACAAGACATTGATAGAAAAGGAGCCCAACCTATGTCTCACGGGTATACAAACAAACACAAGGGTTACAATAGAGAAGTGCATGGCCAAAAAAAAAAGGTTAACATAGCCGACAACAAAGGTAAATTAAATCACAGAAAACTAACCAACTTCGGATCTACAGTGTAAAATACCGAGGAACGATGGCACGTCAAAGAGCCAGATCTGAGTGAACTAATTATCAAAAGCGCAGAAAGACATGCAGATCTAACATATCACTTAGCCGAAAGATTTGGCAATCAGCTTGAGATCAAAACTAAGAGAAATCAAACATGTAACCCAGATCCGGGTGAAAAAATTATCTAGTGGTAGATATCCAGAACTGATCCAACAAAAAAAAATAGTGACGACAACAATAGTGAAGATCAGATGCATAAATGTAAAAGTTCGGCAAATAAAGGAAAGCATGGTTAAGATCCAAATATATATTAAAAAATCAAACCCTCGAGCGTTAGCGAAGGATACTAACCACTTAAAACCTCAACAAGAACCAAAGTCAAGACGTTTCACAGACGAATCAGACCTAAAGAGGTTCTTCTTCGATGCAAAGAAGGAAAATATAACAGCGAGAGAGCTAGGATCGAGTGGAGAAGAGTAAATCCCGAGCAAGGAAAGCTTACCTTGGACGGCGGAGTAGGAACGGGAACCAAGGAGGGGCAAGGGATAGCGAAGAGAGAAGCGCGAGCTTGAGAGGTGGCATGGAGCGCTATTAATAGTCGCAAAGTCAGATCTACATCCATATCGACACCCAACCAAAAAATAAATTAAAAAATAATAGTTTAAAACACACCAGCTAATTTAAAGTTAAATCAAATAAAATAAATATAACTGATTAAGAATACATTAAAAATAGAGTAACTAGGTAATATAAATTTACAATTTTCCAAATTTATTAAAACAATTTACATGCACTTGAATGCCTTTTTTCCATTCATTTCGTGGGTAAAAGGAAAAAATCATGCTTTAATATAAAAATTACACCAAAAAAATGATTCAATCATCCATCCATTTGTTAATCGTCTAGTAGTTTCTCATATAGAGTCATAGATATTTGAATAAATTCTAATGTTCCTATGCCAAAAGTGAAGGAAGATAGTAGGTGAACAGAGGGCTCTTTTACCCATTTGATAATTAATTACTGACGACTGAGATTATATTTTGATGGGGTCGGATGGTCAATGAGAGATCCCTTTCGCGGTAGGTGGAGGGGGTTGGTGAAGCAGTGAGACGCCATTGTCAATGTAGTAGGTTTCATGACTTGGCTGGCACTTTCTGAACTAATCGATTCATATTATTCTTTCACAAATGGTTGTAGAACGAAACTTGGCCAACATGCTTGGCAAAAAGCTGATGCTTAATTTGTAAAATTAATGCATATTGTTCGCTTGGCAAAAAGCTTCAGAATGAGAGATGCATGAGACGGCTGACCTCGTTTTCTTCTTCAAGCCAGGCCTCACTCGTTGCATCAACAACTCGACGCGTCGCCTCAACCTACTTCATTGCAAGACTTGCAGCCCAGCATGACACGGCCCGCCTAGCCGTAGTCGCCCGCAGCTCATCGCACACACAGTTTGCCTCGTGGAAGCCTCACTTCGTTGCTGTCCCTGCAGTTTTTTTCTCTAACAGCGCACAGCAGGAGGTTTTTTAACTATGAAAAACAAGAACAGAGGGATCACTGAATTTTTGAACTGATGCAGGAATGTGGCCGACATATGAAGTGGTACCATATCATGATGCAAGGTTACCAAGTTGAAGATCGAGCTGGAAAGTTGTGTCGGTTAGATCAATCCAAAGCTATATGTTACCTGCACGTGGATGTGTAATCTTCCAAGGTGGTTTTGGTTTCAATGAGCCAAAACAAATGTGTGGTCCAGCCATCCTATTCCTTCAATATTAAAGAAAAGGTTCAATTTTTCTTAAAAAGATCCCTATATTGAACACCAACATAGAATTTGACTCGTAAGTTTCTTCTCTTTTTTTTTTAATCTAAAAAAAAAAAGCCTTTGAGTGAAGTATGAATTGTGTTGTATTAAATTGTGCTAGTCCCAACAACAACGATTGCTACATATATCTACCTAGCCTAATTTATCAAACACTCAACCAAAAAAGTTAATCCTCTCCAATAATCTTTCAATGAAAATTTGATATTTGTTGTGCTCTCGAATTACAACCCTTTTAATTGGTAGGTCAAGTCCAACAACTAATATCTCCATCAATTTGGATGGAGTTTATACTTCCTTTTTCGGTTAAAAAGTCAACTTAAGTGCAATTATTCCTGATAATTTATTATAAATGCGGTAGTACTTACTCATGATCATCAATAAATTATTAATAAAAAGTGATCATGGACGGACGAAAATAATTCCCAACTAAATTAAACAATTATACCTGCACGTTATGGCAAAAGATGAATACACTCATCCCAACGCCCCTGTCAACCCATCCCAAAGCTAACACAGAGGAGGTAAATCACGAACGGCTAACATTTAAAATAGTAACTAGCAAATAAGAAAAATATTTACCTCGATTTTATCAAAATTTAAACCCCAAATCTCATACCCACAATTATACCCACACATGTTCTTATATCTAATCCACCAACTTTCATGTATAGATATTAAATACGAATCGAGGAAGGAGGAAATACTTAATTATTCATCCATTGACTAACAAGTGATTTTGCAACTTTTCCATTTTCATTATTCTAGTTTTTGATCATAAACTTTTCTAATGTTATTCTCTTTTCTTACCAATGAAATGAGTTTGTGCTTTGCCCTTGATATGGATATTTCATCAACTCGGTTAAAAGTTTGGTTAATTTGTATTAAGCTGATTAAATTTGGATATAAAAGTAAAATTATTATAACATTCTGAGACACCCAAATCTTGTCGTTATTGTTTTTTTTTTTTTTTTTTTGATTTTATTGTTATGGGTTTTATTTTATTCTCAGATTTCCATTTTTTTTTTGGAAATCGAATGATAAGCGACAGTCGAGTGAGTTTTGGATTTTCTCTTGTTGCCTGCCTTAAAATGTTTGGCAAAGATTCCCCAGAGCAGCAGTTTTACATATGTTCACCCAGAAAATTCCAATCATTAGTCTAATATATATATACACAAATCAATTTTATTTTCAGGCTGTAAATGAACCGGAGATTAATGAACAAATTGATATTCAGTTCGATAAAGCTCAGTTACCTATGCTCCTGCAAACCGCATGAAATTACATCTGCAAGCAAATGTTGCAAAGTTCTCCAGGTGGAAGAAAAGCGACATGTCAGTAGAGCACACTGATCGTTTTGTAGATCAAGAGGTGTATAAGCCTTGAAACTTGAATAGGCCCACCACTGAGTTTTCTGGTTTAGGTATACTAATGAAATGGCTTAAGATTAATGGATAAGAGTACGCATGGAAGTTCCGATACATGTACAATACTTTGATGTAATTCAACGCTTTTCCTGTAAGAAATATCTCGGATATATTGAAAAAAAAAGAAATAAATGGAACGGAAAAAGGATTAGAGAGCAAGAAAGAAGAATTTCAATATTCTCAATTCATTGGATAAACCAAATTAATTTTTAGTTACTAAAAGATAGAGAATATATTTTATTATATTCAAAGCCAAAGCCAGTGTGAAGAAATTGTAAAGAAGCATGTCAATATGCTGCAGTGAAACTATACATAAGGAGCATTGAAAAGAAGGAAACTAGAAAAACTATAAAGATGTTGCAATGTCATAGAACTTGTTAATGTCTACTGATATAACATTAACAAATTCAAAATTAAAATGCATTGCAATTCGCTTTTGGTTGCTTGCTGGAAACTGTACAATTCTCTAGTACAGTTTGGAAACTACAACCATCTAGCACTGCTAGTTCCCTAATCCAGTTGATACATTAGATTTTGTAGCCAACGTACCCCCATCATCGTGGTTGAGGTGGCCAGATATCTAGACCTAGTTCATGCCTCGAGTCTGATGTGCATAATGCACCCAATATGCAAATGATAAGTGGGTAACTTTATTTACCAAAAATGGAATGCAGGTTAAAATTTCCAATTCCAAAGAACCCCACAGCCATGGACTGAGGCAAATTTAAAAAGCAATCAACCAATAAGCGAAATCAGGTTCAAAGAAAAGATATAAACTTAATAAGTAATTATAGGAATCAGGCGGGAAAAAAAAGGAAAAGCAATTCAAAAACAACAAAAACTGCACTGTTATATGCATAACTTTCCCCCAATCAGTTCATATTCTAACCAGCCTTAGTGTAAGGAAGCTCCTCTAGCATAAGCAAAAAAATGAAGTGGCCACCATCTCCACTATAACATGCAAAATAAAATGCAGCTCTTTGTCAATTTACCACACAAGCCTTGTCATTCAAACCCTAAAAACTAGCACAAGATCTTTTCTGTCCATTGCCACATTAGCTCTATTTTGGTATAACGATTTGGTGTTATATCAGGAAAAACAGGAAGAACAAAACAATATAATTATCAATTGGAAGAGTGAAAAGAAACTTTCCATCGGTGAGATGACAAGAAAAGATAAAAGAAGAATTCACAATCACCAAACAAATTTTTTACTTTCCAGGTAACATAGTTAACTCCTTGTAAGCTTTATCTTCTAAAGTCTAAACCCTATATGTTTTCCTATTCAATACTCTTTTTACCTGTTTTCTCTATTCTGAATTCCAAATCATAATAACTATTGTTGGAGAGACACTCAGGAAATAAACAAGGTAGACATCAGCAATGACAAATATTATTCCACACAATTATGATGATTACTTTTCAAGCTAGCTAATGGACTGCTGATTTTTGTCCATGATACCGCTGCTTCAGAGGAGGTGGAGGTTGTATCCAGGACGTGGTGGGACAAACACAGGGAACTGTGTGCCAGGCAAACTATGGTGGAATCCTCAATCTTGGTGGCATTTGAAAACATAGGACTGGAATGCGCACCAATGATGGCATTAAAACAAGCATGTTGGTTCTCATCCCTAGATAAAGGACCACCTAGGGTTTTAAGAGGAGATTTCAACTAAATGGCTTATTCATATCATGGTTTGTGGTTGATTTAAGTCCCATATCCAAAAAATAGATGAGGCATAAACGAACTTATAAAAAATCCCTTGAATGGACTTTGGATATACATGGGTGAGGGTTGGCTTGGCCAACCATGTACGCACACACAAACACATGGAGCCAAGCCCATACACACAAGAATGAATTTTTAGCAAAATATTTCTACTTTTAAAAAAAAAAAAAAGTTCACTTTGGAAAGGTCCCTTTTTGTATCCAGTTTTTCTCAATTCCGTTGTATCAGTCTTGGATGAATTCATAGTTAGATCAGTCCTATCGTTGAACAGCTCCTTTGAATGAATCCAACCCATGACTTAAAAAAATGGGAGCTCTCTTTGGTGATTAACGGTATATTTGTTTTACCTCTTGGCGTGCACCTATGTAAGACAAATTGATTGTTGGATCTCATAGGAAATTCATCGTACCTTCTGCTATGGTAGGATGCAATACTCTCTCTAAAGAGAATAGACTTGCCAATACTTCAACCAGATAAACTTTCTCTCTAGCTTTGATTCTATTTTATCAATGATCACACTTCATTTACATTGCAAGGGTCCGTTCTTGTTTTGATTTTGGGCTCTCAGTTAAATTTGTCCCTTAATATATTTTTATTAAATTGTTCATAACAAGTTTAGAGAGAATAGTGACTATTTTAACTATGTTTTTTTTTTTTGCACAAATAATATCTTTGAAAACTATCAAAGCAAAAATAAAAAAATTATAGAGAGTTGAAACTTTCTGTCATGACAATATTCGTTTTACTCTGTTTGATCCCTTGTAGAACAGTTATAATGTGTCCATGTAAAAGAATATGTTCATCACATAAATAATCCCTCTGTTTGAACTCTGCAAGGGTCCTAATACATTGAAACTCTAGTTTATAAGAGGAATCAAGACCAATTTTATATGTAAAAAAAAAAAAAAGACCTAAAGCTGTTGACCAAACATTTATTGTTGGCAAAGTCATGGTCAGAAGGTTTGCCTTCACCTTTTTACAGAATTAAATATGCCCTATTCTCTCTAAAGTTGTTATAAATGAATTGATCGAAGAGAATTTTAACAAATAAAATCAAACAAGAACAAACCAATACAGTGTAAAATGAAACTAATACAAGTAATAGAAGCAATGTTAGAGAGGAAGTTTACCTGATTGAAGCAACAGCAAGCCTCTTTGAAATAATATTGTCACCAACAGTGAACAAAATGTGCCAACCCGCCCAATATCCGACAACCAACCTGTTTAAAATAGATACATTCAACAATGTAAAACATAACGAATTATTAATTTCCAAAAAGCCTCTAGTAAATGAATATGAAGAGTTTCTAATTGGGACATAAAGAAGAATAACACTGTCAGAACATATAGAAGAAGAATACTTTTGGAACTGGAAACCTTTGTATTTATAAACAACAGATTTGATCAATTCATACAAGCATGATAGAACTAAACTTATCATATACGTGAAGAATTGGTTATGCTACTTACGTCCAAGCCGGTAGTGTGCACACCCCGGCCGCCCAAGTGTGTGTTGGCTAACACAAACTCATGCACACTCACATCCATGCACCATGTGCAAGATGTATATGGAGTGACTTGGTTATAAATCCCTTTATGACCTCCCTACCTTTGGATGTAGGACTCCAAACAACACCATCATGAGAGAACAAAACATGCAGTTGAAATCTTCTTCAAAAATCAACATGTCTCGTCGTCTGAAGCGGCCCCCAATGTGCATCCGCCAAACTATGGTGTTGGGGCCAAGAAAGGCAGTGGTAGAGTGCCAGGCATGGCAGCAAACTGAACTTGCGCATATGAGCAGGCTAGGGAATACAGGCATCAGCCCTGGCACGGGTATGCGAACAACCAGACGCAAGCTGCAAGCGGCGCTGACAACTAGGCACTAACTGGAGCGTGATATGCCGTTGTACTTGTATCCCCAGAGCGGTCATGCAAGGACGAAGGTGCCGCGGTCCTCGTTCTGCTCGCTAGGCTTTGTAGAGCCTACCAATGTAGGAAGCATATTCGAAAACTCCATGCGATAGACGATAACAAGGTTCGTCACTTCATCTGGCGGTCGAAGACCATAATTTGCCCGGGAACTGGAGATCGTTCTGGACGACTGCGAATGACGCGAATGCGGTAGTTGATGTGATGCAGCTCGAGCCCTTGGAGATAGCCATGGCTGGAGATCGCATTGCCTCTCGCTTCCAGGGTGTCAGGGCAGCTCCGGCTAGGGTTTAGGAAAAGGAAAGCGGACCGCGGCAGGACGGTGGTTCGTTCAGTCAGTCTCAGGAGGCGTGTCACGTGACTGCTACATCACGACCACGAGCGACGAAATAGGACGAAATACGATGGACCACTCGGTTGGGATCCGGTCACAATTAGTTATGATCCTTTCTTGGGTTCACCGTCTCCATCAAATTATAATTTGGTTCGGAGCGGATGGGTAGAGGTCACCGGTGATGAACAAGTAGTCAGGTTGTTGGGCACCGAGCGAGGGTGGCCACCGGGCGGCCTCCGACCGTCCGCTCCGAATCAAACTATAATCTGGTGGGGACGATGAATCCAGAAAAGGATCGCAACCAATTCCGATCAAATCGCACCCACAATCCGATTGAAAATAGGAGTGATTCATCCTCTAGACCATAAAAAAGTGGTCTAGACCCAACACAAAAATGGCAAAGCAAAGGCAATGCGAAATATAGTAAAAATAAATTGATATGCAATAAAATTTGAAGAATTTTCAAATGAATTAAAATGGTATCTAAATAGAAATATTAAATCTAATGAAATTTAGCAAAGGTTGATTTTACACCAACTATATTAAAAAAAAATGGATAATGGAAGTCAAGTTCGAGCTAGGCACTAGCGTTTGTTAAACTAAAAGGACTCAATAATAGACCTAATATCTAACGCCTTTTAAAACTTCGAGAGTTTGAAAGAATAATGTTGAATAAAAGGAAGGGGAAAGAAAATGTTAGACTTACGATTTATAAAGAACCTTTATTTCCTCCATTTCATTTCAATTTTAAGTTTCCTCCCTAGGAACTTCTCTCACCATAGTTCCCAACCCCTTTTATATGAATTTTGATCAAAAAATCATTTCATCCAAATCTTTCAACTAGCAAGGCTATTAGAGATAGGAATTTTTTCTAAATTTGATATCTGGCCAAATGAAGGAGAATATGGAGAAATTTTTTTAGGTCTGATTAAATAATCGGATAATCGGGTATATATATTTTAATAATTGGATATGGAGGAGGTCTAGTAAAATTTTATCCATATATGATTAAATTATATATATGTGTGTGAGAGAGAGAAATGTTAGCCTACTGACTTTTATCTACGGAATGGTACGGACCACCCGCCACGTCATTTTTTTTCATAAAATCTTTTTCTCTTCTTTGTTTTTTTCCTTCGTTCTCGCCGAACCGAAGTAGCTCACCGCGCCTCCTCGTGCGCCCGCCACCCGCCCGGGTGCCGGCCATCTGCCCACCACCAGCGGACTCTGGCATTCATGGACTTCAAACTTTACTCTTGGTTAACAATATAATAATTTTCATCTATCATGAGTAAATTGGAATTGATTTAACACTAAAAACCTCACAAGATTTAATTTTTGGTGGCCCTCGTCCTATTTCACATGTAGTCGCAACAATTGGAGGGCGCTCATGCTACTTGTGCTTCTTGCCCTACCATAAGCTTGCTTATCTTCTACTCTCCACCATGATCATGGATATCAATCACATTATAAAGGTTAATCATGAATAAGAAAATGTAAGAATATGAATTAAGTGCAAATCAAAACATTAATTGCAAGAAAAGATAAGAAAAGAAAGAATTAGCAACAAGGAAAAGATAAGAAAGAAAGTATGAATTTTAGTTCTAGTGGAAGACGTGGATACAAGAAATGCTATATAATGAATTTCAGCCATACTTCCTTTTTTTTTCCTTACTTGACTACAACTGTATCAAATCTTTTAAAACTCAATGTAGCTGATTTCTTTGTATACAAACCCAGGAAGCCATGTCATTAACTCTCTGTTAGAGTATAGCAACTTAACTTCAATTCAATTCGAACACTTTCCAATCCTTGGTTCAAAACCTGCACATTTAGAAATAACCCAATTCTGTACAACCAGCTGTTCAGTTTCAAAGTTCACCGTCAAAACCTTCCAATTGTCTCTTTCGACTTACAACTCATGAAACTACTTCAATTCACAGCTTTCAACTTCCATTCCTTGAATGTTTACCCTTTTGCTCGAAATTACAGCACTAAAACCATCTACATTCAGTTTCAGATCAGCACTTACAATTCAGTTTCAGCACACATGATACAAAACTTTCAATCAATCGTCAAAAGAAAATCCAAGACTTCCCCACACTTAAATCTTTGCTCGTCTCGAGCAATGAAATTCAACAGGGAAAGAACTAAACTTCAACATCAATCCAGGCAAACTTCAATCAATATTAAGGAAGCAAGCACTTACAAGAAGTTTTCCCAACAGACCTAAACCATTGTTACAGCTTGCATCTCATCACTGCTCTTAGTATCAATTAGCTGACATTATTTCCATTTCCCTTTTAATACCATCAGGAATGCTTCTTGAACTCAATAGCAATCACCAATTGAATTTTCAATCTTGATCCTTTATCAAATCACAGTAACTGACTCTCTATTTCAGCAGCTTCTGAAATTTTGCATTCCAGAATTCAGACTCAACTATGGAAATGGCACATACTCTTTAATCAACACTCTACAAACAGCTGGTTTCTAAATTTCCAGAGAACAAATTTCAGAATCCAGAAAACAAACAGCTTTTAATCCAATTATCACAACAATTGCAGGTTCCTGATTTCTGCATTAAATTACCATCATTAAACCTTCAAAAATTTCAATCTCTTTACATCTTGCCTCTTCAGATCCCTAACCCATTATTCTCCAAAAATTTCTAGATTTAAACAACTCAAGCTTTCTACACTTTATTTCCTAAGAATTCCACAGAATCTGGTACAGTTAGGCAACCTCCAATCTGATTCAAGATACTGGCAACTGCCAGGTAGAAGTATTTCAGCTGCAGTGACTCTAGCACAGGAGGTATCAGAAGCATAGAACCATTCATTCAGCTGCTCAGCAATTCTGAAGAAAGATAAATTCTGCCCTTCAGAAATTCCACTTCAGTTAAACCTCCAATTAATAATAAAATTGAGTAATTCAAGAAAGTCAATCTATTGGAGTTGCATATCTTGATTCAAAGTGAGCTCGGAAAGGAAGTTCCTCCAACATCCAAGAAGAATTAAAATTGATAGAAAACTTCATTTAGGATTGTCAGTTTCAGAAATCAGCTCACAATTTCTAAATTTCCACTTCACTTGTTCCTTTTCACTTAAACTCTTCACCTGAAAACAATGCTGAGCAGAATCAGATTCCTGCAACAAACTTGTTGTTGCTGTTACCTCATTTTACAGCTTCATTGATAACTATGCTGATCAAAAATAGCAACAGAATCTGCACAGCAATCTGCATTCATACATTCACTGTCAACACTTGCTTCATTTTCTCTCCATGATTGATTCAATTTACTGTCTAATTCCGGGCACACAATTACTCACCGTATTCTTAAATTCTCAGATTTTATTCTAACTTTATCCATCACATTAAATTGTCCAGTGAGTTCACAGCTTCATCAACTCTGTAAAGTTCCTGCATTGCTATAATTTCAGCCCAAACTGATTAATCTCTTGCCATTCCCGGATATCAAGTTAAGATTCTATCTCTGAAATTCCTTACGGGAGTTATAGAAAGCTGAAATACCATTTGTTACTGCATCTTGTAACACTTTCTTTAATCTTCTCCCTTCTTTAAAGGTTACTTCAAATTTTTGGCACAACATTGAAACTAAACTCTTCATTTAAATACAGTAGCTGCAATCATTTCTACAATTTGATTCTTCATCTGTAGCTAGAACTCATTCCTTGTTAAATTAGAAGTACATTTCAGTTATTCTGATTTGATCCTTGTATTTCTGTTTTCCAGCTTTTACAACACTTTTGCTTCTCTGTTTCAGATATGGCACAGCTCATGTGCAGCAGCTCCAACAAAATGTTCAGATTCCATCCATTAAATACTTTGAATAGCTTGAGTGTATCACCTTAGTAACCATTTCCTGAATTCAAGATTACTTAAGCTTGCTCTAAACATGAATAAATTCAAAGAATAATTCTATTTGCCATTCCTGAAATCCTTTACAAATTCTTCCCTTTAGCAATTGCTCTTCCCAATCTTGAACCACTCCAAACTTTTTCATGCATCCATTTACTCCAAATCCACACTTCAACTTAATCCACCTTGCCAAAATATCCATCATATAATAAACCATGTATCCAAATCCAAAAGATTTATAAATGAGAAAACATTAATTGATATAATGATTAACAAGAAGAATAGCAAGAATATGTGTGGAAGAAAG